>CM053336.1:24984800-25253990 GCA_028583605.1 Dastarcus helophoroides
AGGTAAAATTACTTTAGGGCTGAAAATCGACGTATCTGCTACTCACTACCTTATAATAGCAAATTTAGCGAATTCTGCGGCAAAGCGTTGATTTTTTCCTGTATCGATTGTTCCAAATATTTGTCTATTTAAAAGTTAACTTTTCGTTCGCTAGAGCTAAGATTGATTAAACGTTGAAAATCGATGTTTCTATTACTACTATTAATAATAGCAAGTTCAGAGATTTCTACGACGAAGCGCTGATTTTTCGTAATCAAAAGTTTCAAATTTTTGGTACATTTAAAAATTATTCTTTTTATCCTTCGAGGTAAAATTACTTTAGGGCTGAAAATCGGCGTATCTGCTACTACTACCTATATTAGCAAATTTAGAGAATTCTGCGGCAAAGCGTTGATATTTCCTGAATCGATTGTTACAAATATTTGTCTCATTTAAAATTTATCTTTTTCGTCCGTAGAGCTAAAATTGATAAAACGTTGAAAATCGATGTTTCTATTACTACTATTAATGATAGCAAGTTCAGAGATTTCTACGACAAAGCCCTGAATTTTCGTTAATCAAAAGTTTCAAATTTTTTGGTACATTTAAATTTTATGTTTTTTATCCTTCGAGGTAACATTACTTTAAGGCTGAAAATCGATGTATCTGCTACTACTACGTATAATAGCAAATTTAGAGAATTCTGCGGCAAAGCGTTGATTTTTCCTGAATCGATTGTTTCAAATATTTGTCACATTTAAAATATATCTTTTTCGTCCGTAGAGCTAAATTGATTTAACACTGAAAATCGACGTTTTCTATTACTACTACTAATAATAGCAAATTTAGAGATTTCTGCGATAAGGCGCTGATTTTTCGTGAATGAAAAGTTTCAAATTTTTGGTACATTTAAAATTTATGTTTTTTTGTCCTTCGAGGTAAAATTACTTTAAGGCTGCAAATCGACGTATCTGCTACTACTACCTATAATAGCAAATTTAGAGAATTCTGCGGCACAAGCGTGATTTTTCCTGAATCGATTGTTTCAAATATTTTTCACATTTAAAATTTATCTTTTTTCGTCCGTAGAGCTAAAATTGATTTAACGCCGAAAATCGATGTTTCTATTACTACTACCAATAATAGCAAATTCAGAGATTTCTACGACAAAGCGTTGATTTTTCCTGAATCGATTGTTTCATATATTTGTCACATTTAAAATTTATCTTTTTCGTCCGTAGAGCTAAAATTGATTTAACGCCGAAAATCGATGTTTCTATTACTACTACCAATAATAGCAAATTCAGAGATTTCTACGACAAAGCGCTGATTTTTCGTGAATCAAAAGTTTCAAATTTTTGGTACATTTAAAATTTATTCTTTTTATCCTTCGAGGTAAAATTACTTTAAGGCTGAAAATCGACGTATCTGCTACTACTACCTATAATAGCAAATTTAGAGAATTCTACGGCAAAGCGTTGATTTTTCCTGAATCGATTGTTTCATATATTTGTCACATTTAAAATTTATCTTTTTCGTCCGTAGAGCTAAAATTGATTTAACGCCGAAAATCGATGTTTCTATTACCACTATTAATAATAGCAAATTCAGAGATTTCTACGACAAAGCGCTGATTTTTCGTGAATCAAAAGTTTCAAATTTTTGGTACATTTAAAATTTATTCTTTTTATCCTTCGCGGTAAAATTACTTTAAGGCTGAAAACCGACATATCTGCTACTACAACCTATAATAGCACATTTAGAAAATCCTGCGGCAAAGCGTTGATTTTTCCTGAATCGATTGTTTCAAATATTTGTCTCATTTAAAATTTATCTTTTTCGTTCGTAAGGCTAAAATTGATTAAACATTGAAAATCGATGTTTCTATTACTACTACTAATAATAGCAAGTTCAGAGATTTCTACGACAAAGCGCTGATTTTTCGTGAATCAAAAGTTTTAAATTTTTGGTACATTTAAAATTTAACTTTTTCGTTCGTAGAGCTAAAATTGATTAAACGTTAAAATCGATATTTCTATTACTACTACTAATAATAGCAAGTTCAGAGATTTCTACGACAAAGCGCTGATTTTTCGTTAATCAAAAGTTTCAAATTTTTGGTACATTTAAATTTTATGTTTTTTATCCTTCGAGGTAAAATTACTTTAAGGCTGAAAATCGACGTATCTGCTACTACTACCTATAATAGCAAATTTAGAGAATTCTGCGGCAAAGCGTTGATTTTTCCTGAATCGATTGTTTCAAATATTTGTCACATTTAAAATTTATCTTTTTCGTCCGTAGAGCTAAAATTGATTTAACACTGAAAATCGATGTTTCTATTACTACTACTACTAATAATAGCAAATTCAGAGATTTCTGCGACAAAGCGCTGATTTTTCGTGAATCAAAAGATTCAAATTTTTGGTCCATTTAAAATTCATGTTTTTTATCCTTCGAGGTAAAATTACTTTAAGGCTGAAAATCGACGTATCTGCTACTACTACCTATAATAGCAAATTTAGAGAATTCTGCGGCAAAGCGTTGATTTTTCCTGAATCGATTGTTTCAAATATTTTTCACATTTAAAATTTATCTTTTTCGTCCGTAGAGCTAAAATTGATTTAACGCTAAAAATCGATGTTTCTATTACTACTACCAATAATAGCAAATTCAGAGATTTCTACGACAAAGCGCTGATTTTTCGTGAATCAAAAGTTTCAAATTTTTGGTACATTTAAAATTTAGGTTTTTTATCCTTCGAGGTTAAATTACTTTAAGGCTGAAAATCGAGGTATCTGCTACTACTACCTATAATAGCAAATTTATAAAATTCTGCGGCAAAGCTTTGAGTTTTCCTGAATCGATTGTTTCAAATATTTGTCACATTTAAAATTTATCTTTTTCGTCCGTAGAGCTAAAATTGATTAAACGCTGAAAATCCATGTTTCTTTTACCACTACTAGTAATAGCAAACTCAGAGGATGCTACGACAAAGCGCTGATTTTTCGTGAATCAAAAGTATCAAATTTTTGGTACATTTAAAATTTATGTTTTTTTTTCTTCGAGGTAAAATTACTTTAGGGCTGAAAATCGACGTATCTGCTAATACTATCTATAATAGCAAATTTAGAGAATTCTGCGGCAAAGGGTTGATTTCTCCTGAATCGATTGTTTCAAATATTTGTCACATTTTAAATTTGTCTTTTTCGTCCGTAGAGCTAAAATTGATTAAACGCTAAAAATCGATGTTTCTATTACTACTACTAATAATAGCAAATTCAGAGATTTCTACGACAAAGCGCTGATTTTTCGTGAATCAAAAGTTTCAAATTTTTGGTACATTTAAAATTTATTCTTTTTATGCTTCGAGGTAAAATTATTTTAAGGCTGAAAATCGACGTATCTGCTACTACTACCTATAATAGCAAATTTAGAGAATCCTGCGGCAAAGCGTTGATTTTTCCTGAATCGATTGTTTCAAATATTTGTCACATTTGAAATTTATCTTTTTTGCCGTAGAGCTAAAATTAATTAAACGCTGAATATTGATGTTTCTATTAATACTACTAATAATAGCAAACTCAGAGATTTCTCCGACAAAGCGCTGATTTTTCGTGAATCAAAAGTTTCAAATTTTTGGTACATTTAAAATTTATTCATTTTATTCTTCGAGGTTAAATTACTTTAAGGCTTAAAATCGACGTATCTGCTACTACCACTTATAATAGCAAATTTAGAAAATTCTGCGGCAAAGCGTTGTGTTTTCCTGATGGATTGTTTTAAATATTTGTCACATTTAGAATTTATCTTTTTCATTCGTAAAGCTAAAATTGATTAAACGTTAAAAATCAATGTTTCTATTACTACTACTAATAATAGCAAGTTCAGAGATTTCTACGACAAAGCGCTGATTTTTCGTGAATCAAAAGTATCAAATTTTTGGTACATTTAAAATTTATGTTTTTTATCCCTCGAGGTAAAATTACTTTAAGGCTGAAAATCGACGTATCTGCTACTACTATCTATAATAGCAAATTTAGAGAATTCTGCGGCAAAGCGTTGATTTTTCCTGAATCGATTATTTCAAATATTTGTCACATTTAAAATTTATCATTTTCACCCGTAGAGCTAAAATGGATTAAACGCTGAAAATCGATGTTTCTATTACAACTACTAATAATAACAAGTTCGGAGATTTCTACGACAAAGCGCTGATTTTTCTTGAATCAAAAGTTTCAGATTTTTGGCACATTTAAAATTTATTTTTTTTATCCTTCGAGATAAATTTACTTTAAGGCTAAAAATCGACGTATACTGTACTACTTCCACCAATAGCAAATTTGGAGAATTCTGCGGCAAAGCGTTGATTTTTTCTGAATCGGTTGTTTCAAATATTTGTCACATTAAAAATTTATCTTTTTCACCTGTAGAGCTAAAGTTGATTAAACGCTTAAAATCGATGTTTCTATTACTACTGTTAATGATAGCAAGTTTGAAGGTTTCTAAGACAAATCGCTGATTTTTCGTGAATCAAAAGTTTCAAATTTTTGGTACATTTAAAATTTATTTTTTTTATCCTTCGAGGTAAAATTACTTTAAGGCTGAAAATCGACGTATCTGCTACAACTACCTATATTAGCAAATTTGGAGAATTCTGCGGCAAAGCGTTGATTTTTCCTGAATCGATTGTTTCAAATATTTGTCACATTAACAATTTATCTTTTTTATCCGTTGAGCTAAAATTAATTAAACGCTGAAGAGCGATATTTCTATTACTACTACTAATAATAGCAAGTTCGGAGATTTCTACGACAAAGCGCTGATTTTTCGTGAATCAAAAGTTCCAAATTTTTGGTACATTTA
Source organism: Dastarcus helophoroides (assembly GCA_028583605.1). Classification (NCBI taxonomy): domain Eukaryota; kingdom Metazoa; phylum Arthropoda; class Insecta; order Coleoptera; family Bothrideridae; genus Dastarcus; species Dastarcus helophoroides. The sequence continues at coordinate 24,989,646 of CM053336.1, forward strand.
TAATTTATTTTTTTTATCCTTCGAGGTAAAGCTAATTTAAGGCTGAAAATCGACGTATCTGCTACTACTACATATATTAGCAAATTTAGAGAATTCTGCGGCGAAGCGTTGATTTTTCCTGAATCGATTGTTTCAAATATTTGTCACATTTAAAATTTATCTTTTTCATCCGTAGAGCTAAAATTGTTTTAATGCTTACAATCGACGTTCCTCTTACTACTACTAATAATAGCAAATGTAGATATTTCTACGACAAAGCGTTGATTTTTCGTAAATCGAAAATTTCAAATTTTTGTTAAACTTTTAATTTATTTTCTTTAACCTTAGAGGTAAAATTGCTTTAATCTTAACAATCGACGTATCTGCTACCAATAGTAGCAAATTTGGAGGATTCTACGGCAAAGCGTTGATTTTTCGAGAATCGATTGTTTCAAATATTTGTTCATCTAAAATTCCGCTTTTTCATCCGCAGAGCTAAAATTGTTTAGATGCTAAAAATCGACGTTGCTATTACTACTACTAATAATAGCAAGTTGAGAGCTTTCTGCGACATAGCGTTGATTTTTCGTGAATCGAAAGTTTCAAATTTTCGATACATTTATAATTTATTTTTTTTTATCCTTAGCGGTAAAATTACTTTAAGCCCAAAAATCGACGTATCTGCGACTACTACCAATAATAGCAAATTTAGAGAATTCTACGAAAAGGCGTTGATTTTTCGTGAAACGAGAGTTTCAAATAATTGTTACATTTAAAATTTATCTCTTTCATCCGTAGAGCTTAAATTGTTTTAATGATAGAAATCGACGTTTCTATTACTACTATTAATAATAGCAAGTTTCGAGATTTCTACGACAAAGTGTTGATTTTTCGTGAATGGAGAGTTTCACATTTTTGTTACATTTATAATTTATTTTTTTTATCCTTAGAGGTAAAATTACTTTAGGCCCAAAATTTGACGTATCTACTACCGCTACCAATAATAGCAAATTTAGATAACTCTACGGCCAAGCGTTAATTTTTCGTGAAACGAGAGTTTCAAAAATTTGTTTCATTTAAAATTAATCTTTTTCATCCGTAGAGCTAAAATTGTTTTAAAGCTAGAAATCGACGTTTTTATTACTACTATTAATAATAGCAGGTTTAGAGGTTTCTGCGACAAAGCGCAGATTTTTCGAGAATTGAAAGTTTCAAATTTTTGTTACATTTAAAGTTTATTTTTTTTTTATCCTTAGCGGTAAAATTACTTTAGGCCCAAAAATCGACGTATCTGCGGCTACTACCAATAATAGCAAATTTAGAAGATTCTACGGCAAAGCGTTGATTTTTCATGAATCGAAGGATTCAAATATTTGTTACATTTATCTATTTCATCCGTAGAGCTAAAATTGTTTTAATGCTAAAAATCGACGTTTCTATTACTACTACTAATAATAGCAAGTTTAAATATTTCTACGACAAAGCGTTGATTTTTCATAGATCGAATGTTTCACATTTTTGTTACATTTAAAATTTATTTTTTTGATCCTTTGAGGTAAAATTACTTTAGGCCCAAAATTTGACGTGTCTACTACCACTACCAATAATAGCAAGTTTAGAGAATTCTTCGGCCAAGCGTTGATTTTTCGTGAAACGAGTGTTTCAAAAATTTGCTACTATTATTAATATTTGACAAGAAGTAAAACTTTTGCAAAAAGTCGAAATTTTTAAATAAAATGGCATTTTTGGCAGAATTCAACCCATCAAAAAACTCAACTTTATCAAAAATTTTTATGGTTAAATTTTAATACAAATTTGAAATTCTTGAAAAGTAAAAGTTTTAAAAAATGTCAAAACTTTCAAATAGACAAAATTTAAAAAAAAATTAAATATTTAAAACTCCAAACATTAAAAAGAACTGACACTTTGAAAAAAATCGAAAATGTTCCTCACAAAGTTGAAATCTTGAAATGAAGTCAAACTTTTGAGCAAAATTCATATCTTCACAAAAAGCCAAAATTAAAAAAATAATTTTAGTGGAACGGACTGGTCCTTGGTTATTTTAAAAAATTGAAATACAAATCTTGTCCCCTGAAACTAAGAAAGATTGAAAACACAACAACGCTCCAGCGCGTTTCAATAGCCAAGCTAGCCATCTTCATAGAGATACTAATATATATCTTTAAAGATAATAGCTTTGCTATAGAAACGCGTTATAGCCCCTTTGGTGTGTTCTTTTTAAAGATTAAAGATTAAAAAATACAACAAAAGTTGCTTTAACGCATTCCCATGGCCAAGCTATCATCTTCAGAGAAATCCTAATGTCTCTCTGAAGATGATAGCTTGGCCATCGAAACGCGTTTGAGCAACCGTTGTATTTTTAAGTTTTTAATTTAAATTAATTAAAATAAAAAACACAAAAAGGTTGCTCTAAACGCGTTGCGATAGCCAACCTATCATCTTCAGAGAGATACTAATATCTCTCTAAAGATTATAGTCTGGCTATCGAAACGCGTTAGAGCAACCTTTGTTGTGTTTTTTAATCTTCTTTGGTTGGTTTCAGGGGGACAAGATTTGTATTTCAATTTTTTTTTAAATAATGAAAATATAAAATATGCGGAAATTAAGTGAAAATCAAAATTTTGTAAAAATGTCGAAATTAAAATAAAATCAATTCATTACCATGTTAAAGAAAGTAGTTAGTGGCCGTGGCAATAGTGAGTAAGGTCAGGTGACATACCAACTAGTTTGTCTCATAATTTTAGTTGACCAAAAAAAACAGAGGTCGACTGAATTTAGCAAAATTATTTCAAATTATATCCAAAATTATATCGGTTTTGGTTACGGAATCGGATATTTTTTTATTTCGGATATCCGATTGTTTCGGTTACCACGGAGCTCCACAACATCCCTAGTTACTGGCAACCTTTAAAAATTCAAAATTTGAAGGTGGAAACCTAATTTTGAAAAAAAAAGAAGTCAAAATTTTGGACTTTTAATTTTAAGTCGAACGATCAGAAAGTCAAAAACCGCAAGTTTAAATTAAATAAAAGCTGAAATAAGGTAATTACTAAAGACCGGATTTTAGGTAAAATCCTATGATCCCACCTTTTCATCTTTTTTGACGTTTTTCATGTGTTATTGCCTAAATTTTAATTTTGCTTTTTTTTGCCTTCTTATATATGATTTGGACCAATTTTCACAAGATTTCTTGCCTATTTATCCTTTTCTATGGGTTTTTCCTAGTACATTTACACTTTTAAAGAATTCGAACAGAAATATCTATACTTCATAAAATAAAGCAATAAAATAGAAATTGAAACCATCATAATATCAATAAGAAGCATCAAGCATAGATTTCCAAGCAAAGTAATTTAACAACAATTACTTTTATGACCCACCCAAGTCTTCTTTAAATTTTGCCTGATACTGTGACGCAGGACAATTGAACCATGTTGCCTATTTATCTTAATTTAATTGCTAAATGAAAATAGATGTGTGGGTAAGATTATAAAATTAGTTGGAAAATATCCCTTTTCTAAAATTTAATTTTAAACTCTGTTTTATATAACCTGTACTTGTGTGCGAAAAATGCCTCTAGAAAGTGCTATATTTAAAGAAAGTTTGAAGTCAGGTGGAGAAAAATCGGTTTAATAATTTTTTTTTCAAATTTCGATTTAAAATCGTAATTTTAACTTTTACCTCAAAAAAAATACCCATTTGGAATTTGAATATTCTTTCTAAATTCTGAAACATTGAATGTTTTTTTTAAGGTCAAGTTTCCTCTTACCATCCAACTCTTTTTCTAACTGGCTACAATTCAATTCTTACGTTTTTTTCTTTTGGGCAATCTTAAAATTTCAATGTTTTAGATAATTATTGTTGCTATTTGAAGTTACAATGTCGAGATGCATTTGATTCTTTGTAATTTCAAAAAAAAGTTTTTACTATAAACTTATATATCGCTTATTTTTGAGTTTTATCTTTAATCTGAAAATTTCGACCTTTTTTTGGAAAATTTAAGTTTGAATTAGATTTTCTGCTAAATGCGATATCTATACTTCTAATTCTAATTTTTTTTTCAAAATTCAGAGTTTAAAATTTTGATTTTTACTTTAAACTTACAAATATTTTTTTAAGGCTGCGGCTCTTTCGAGAAACCTGTAAATTTCGCGGAAATTTTTGTGAAAAATGTCATATATCGAAATTCTAAATTTAATCTCGAGTTTTTTGAATTGGAAATTTTAACTCGAAATGTCCGTTTTAGAAAAATTTTAATTACGGCTGAATTCATTAATTGACATTTCTGAAAATATTAACTTTTTTCCTAACCAATCTAACTGTTCAAAACAAAAATTTTCACGTTTTTAGATTCGAAATTTTAGAAATAAATTGCCATTTTGAATTAGTGTCTAAATGTCAAAAAATGAAGCCATAATTTCTGAAAAAAAAAGGATTTGAAGTCAAAATTTTCAACAAAAAAAAGCTGTAAAAATTATAAGGCAAGTTTAAATTAGAAATCTTAGAAAAAAATTTGTTATTTCCAAAAGATCAAATCTATTAAAAAAAACGAAAAACATTCTACATTTTGGCTTGAAGCAAAATTCAGAAAAGAAATTGTGACATTTCTTGAAACCTTTAGTGTTTTCTCAGAATCACCAACAGATTTTTTTAATTAAATGACGAGCAAGAAGGTCAAAATATTTTGAAGAAGTCTGAATTTTGAGCCAATGCTAATTTAATTTTTTTTAGAAAAACTAAAGTTATTAAGCCAATCTTTTTCAGAATGTCGACTTTAATTTTAGCAGTTTTAAACTCAAAAAGTCGTAAAAATACTATAAATTAAGCATTTCTAAAAATATAAATTTAAAGTTGAAATGTCGTGATTAAAAGTAAAAAATTTCTTAATTAAAGTTGAGATTTAATAACTAAGATGAAATTTCAATATATTTTTAGAAGTTTTAACTTGGAAGTCGCAATTTTGAGGAAAAAGTTGAATTTTCGAAATAATAATCGAAATATAAAAAAATTTGCTTCATAACAAAAAAATTCGACACTTCATTATGCAGTTAAAATTTTACGAAAAAATTAAAATATTCGAAGTAAATTAATTAGTTAAAATTATAAACAAAAATCCCAAGTTTTTTTAGTTTAAATTTTGTTTAAAACCAGAAATGTATAAAAGAATCTAGATTTTAGACATTTTTCTAAAATTCAATCAACCTTTTAGTAAAATTATGGAAGAAATTCCTGAAAAAGTTATTAAACAATATTTTCTCAAAATTACTGCTGAAAAGGGACTGAATTTTAGTGAAGAGTCGAATATTCAAAATTTTCATCAAATAGCGATTTAAACTTATTAATTGGAAAGTTGTAAAAATATTATCACAAAATCCAAGTTTTTGTCGAAATGTCGTGCCAAATCTCGCAAGATAACTCCAGTTTTTCTAAAGAGTTTAATTTTTTCTCAAAATGCGAAGTTTATGCTTGAAATTTTCGACCTGCAAAATTACATATTTTTTTAATAAAATTTCAAACCTAAGACGGATATTTTAAATAAAAAAGAAGAAATTTCGAGAAAAGTTTAATTTTTATTAAAAAAAAAATGTATTCAAGCTCAACCTTGAAATAATAAGTTTTTTCTCGAATTTTCAAGTTTTAGTCTTAAAATTTTGATTTTTTCTAGAAATTGTAAACTTCAAACAAAACCTCGGAATAAAAAGTTAAAATTTGGAAAAAAAATCGAATGAGTGTAAAAGTAAAAATTTCAAGATTTATTGTGAAAATTGGAGAATGAACTCGAAATTTTAAGAATTTCTTCATTTGAAAATATTATACTTCTTTTGAATATCCTGAGTAAATCCCAAAATTTAATTTTTTTTCAACATTTTGGGTGAAACTTCAAAATGGTCAATAAATATTTTTCTTTCTAATTGCAAGTTTTGGCCTGTTAATGACTTTTTTATGGTATATTACCTTTTAAATGCCTTTTTTAGATGTTCATTTTGGCCTAATTTAATATGTTGCTCACTTTTTTACCTTATTTGATTGTGCCTAAAATTCGGTCTCTAGTAATTACGTTATTTCTGGAATTTTTAGAATTTGATTTAGAAAAAAAAACCTAAAATTGTGAAACTAATGGGGCAGCTAATTTGAGAGTTGCTGTGAGCTGCAAAAACCCGTTACGCCACTGTGCCGCGGCTCATCCTTTTTCATCATCTCTTCAATCATGATAATGTTTTTTATTTTGTTTATTCTAAAATTTAGGTTACAAACGTACACAATTTCTAAATTTCCTGAAAAAATTGACTTTATACTCAAATTTCAACTTAAATCGAAACGTCGAACTTTAATTTGAATTTTTTTCCTAATTTCAAGTTCTTTCTGCAAATTTGGACCTTTGTTTCCAAATTACCTGAAATATTTTCTTTCTTTTAACTAAAAAAATGAGTCATTCGGTGCAGAACCAAAACCTGAAAAACAAGTTTTTTTAACAAAAACCGAAACTAAACCGGTATAATCTTTTTTCCAGAATAAAAACCAGAAACGAAAAATAATAACGATTTGAAGCCCTAGTCGCAGCTGCTAGCCATTTTAGATAAATAAGTGGTGAAAATACTGTAGAAAGAATGTTGTCAATCGTGTTCTTGATTAATTTGTTGAAATATTGCTAATTTGTGAAAAAGCATTTAAAAACCATTACACAATTGAAAAGTTAATAATATTGATTTAAAACGGTTGAATACCTATAAATTCAGAGGAAAATAATGGAAGGGTGGGCGTCAAAAAATAAATTATGTACCACATTTGAGAAATTAAATATATTACTAATAAACAATACATCTTCAACATATGAAAAAGAATAAGTCAAACTGAGTGAAAATAGAGTTTGTAATTAATATTTAGATTTGTTACTACAATTTTGATTAACAGAAAAATGGGAAATTAAACTACAACTTTCAATAATAATTTGTATTACTCCTTAATTATGACAATTTTTATTTAAATGAAACTATACAAGTCATATATGTAATGCAATAAATATTGAGGTTTTACGGAGGACAAAATCATGGCAATTAAGTTCTACAACCTACCGCAGGGGCATTTCAGCTCTTCTATTATGCATCATCAGGATTACTGAATCGAGCATAATAGTAAGAACCGAAATGCCCATTTTTTTCATTAATTTGGTTATATTCTTCACAGTCCACGAAGAACTTTTACAACATTCACGCTGATATTAAAGAGTAAATCATTCTGCAACAAAGACGAAAATAAGAATTTCGGTTCTTACAAGCAAAAAATTGTCATCTACAATTATTACAAAAATATAAAATATGAATTCATGTAAAATAGTGCTATGTTTTATCATCGTGATGTACTCGTAAGGCTATTACGTACCCGTAGAGGTAATAAAAGAATGATAACAAGTAGAACGCTAACTTAAACCACCCTTCCTTTTGACACCTCGCCAGCACGTCTGCGTTCATAATACTCGTTGGATCATACAACCCCGGTCCTGACATCACAGGCCGCGATCTGTAACGCTTTATGTGGTAAGCGATCAGCGGCAAATTTAGCAGGAATGACAGCCATTCGCCCGAAGCGGCGAACAACAAATTAAACAGTAGATGCAGCAGATATTCCGGGAGAACCAGCTGGAAACGAATAAATTATCCGACGAATTGACGTTACTCTACCACTTACCGGATTTAGGCTGTTGCACTGATCGATCGGATTTTTGTAGTCCGTTTTCAACTCATCGAAAGCTATTACGTGGAATAGGGAGAAGAATATCAAAAACGCGTCAATGATTAGTGCTATTATGTAGGAGAACGCTGGGAAGTTAAAAGCCATGTTAAGTAAATAAATTCTTTGTGGAAAAACACAACTGTCATTTCATTTTTAAAAACATTAGGTTATATTCACAGAATACTAAAATAATGAAATGTCACTCACAAACCACTAACAATATAGATCGGCAACAACAATTGCACGACTTTGGTTTGCATCGCTTCGATTAGACTCCCTATCGTAAGATGACGCTCATAGTCGGTTGTTTTCGTTAGCACTTGCCGCGTTTCGATCATAACAAATGACAAATGTCAATCGATTTATATCATCGACGGGACCGTTTTGTTTTCAATCTGTCAATTACGAAATTTGTAATTTATTTTCATCATGGATTATGATTTTTTGAAAATGCCTCCTAATGGTATATTTCATTGTTTCAGTTGTTTATGTAATATGTATGTATGTGTTTCAGGAACAGGGTCAATGACCCTGAGATGAGGTTTTTTTATAAAAATTGATCATCTAGTGTGATTACAGCATAACATCGTTCAAAAAAGCAGCGATGTTTGAATATAGATATTTGTTTTAATGAAACATCGATGCTTTCCTAATTTTTTTTAAATATTGAAATGCGGGTTTAAAAAGTCAAAATTTCGAAGATGCAGAAATGACATCAATTTAAAAAGATATATATTTTTTATAAATTTTAAATTTAACCTTCAAGTTTCGTCTTTTTTTCGAAATTCCGAATAACAATTGACAATTGGCAGTAGGATATGTTCAGTAATTTCAATTTTTAGCAACCAAAATTTTGTATTTTTCCTCGAAATTTCTAGCTTAAAGACGAAATTTAAAGTTGGAGTCAGGATTTTAAGAAAAAGTCGAGACTTCAAGAAAAAAATATCAAAATTTTGAGATTAAACTCGAAAGTCCGAGATTTAAGTAGAAATTTTGACTTGAATTTTGAAATTTAGAGCAAAAAATCGATATTTTAAGACTAAAGGTAAAATTTCGACAACAAATTCAAAATTTTTCTTTTAAACTTAAAGTTCCTAAAATATATTTTTTTTAATTAATGGCCTTTCTACGCCTAATTTTGACTTAAAATTCCAAACTTCCCTTTTTGTATCGAAGATTGGGTTTGAACATTCAAATTTTCAAAAAAAAGACATTTCGAGGTTCAGCCCTACATTGGAGAAAATTTTCAGCATTGAAAAGTTAAATTCAAATTTGGAACAATTTTCACTTTATTCTCCAATATTTACAAATAATGCTCAAGTTTTCAATAAAAATTCAAAATTATTAAACTTCGAATTTCAAGAAAAAAATCAAATTTCCGGAAAAATTAAAATTTTTAAAAATAATATTTGGTTCACTTATACATAATTGTGGAATTTTGAAAATTAATTGTATTTTATAAATGTCGAAATTTTTACAAGTCAAATGTTGAAAAAGAAGTTAAAACTTTGAGAAACTATGAACATTTCAGAAACTAATTAAACGCTCAATTTTTTTTCTAATGCATGTTACATTTTCCAGTTAATTAACTCAAAAGCATACGATAAGAAACTAAATATTCGATAAAAATAATAAATACTCGATAAACGTAATGAATGCTCGATATAAAATTGCATGTTTATTAAAATAATAAATGTTCGATAAAAATAATAGATGCTCGATAAATGCAATGATTGCTTTATATAAAATTTTGATTCTTGTTAAAATAATAATATTTTGATAAAAATATAGAAGCTCCATAAAAAAATAATTGCTTTATATATGAATTTCATATGGTTCAAAAATTAACAAATATTTAATAAATATAATATAGACTCGATATCTAAATTCAAAATATTTCTTAAATTAATAAACATTCGTTAAAAAATTATCGAGACTCGAACAATTTAAGAAATGCCCAGTGCAAAATGTTTATGCTTCCTAAATCTAATTTAATAAATTTTTAAGCACTGACTGACAGATAACGTACAGTCTAAACTGGTGGATCTAGGAGCATGGAATTTCACACGGATGTTCGCCATAATACGTAGGTGAGCAGTAAGATCGTATTTTTTAAAAATTAAATCTCTAAAAGAGTAGAAATGGAAACTAACAGATAAAAAGTTTTTATGCAATGTATTTAAAGTTGCCTAAATGCGTTAAGGGCTGACATCGTTGCTCAATTGGTCACTACCCAAATTTATCCAAATTTTTCTTTTAACGGATTTTTTTTAACATTTAAACTTTTAGGTTTTAAACTTGAAATTTTGGCTTTAATTTGACACTTGCGATGTTTATATTGAAATGTGGAGGAACATTTTGTTTAGATATTTTAAAGTTTCTTTTCGAAATTTTCAGTTAATGATCAACATTTTCTATACACAATTGAAACATTTCGCTTTGTACTCTTTTTTTCAAAATTCCTATTTGAATTTGAAACTCGAAAATTCCGTTCAATTTCGACTTTTTTTTTTAATTTTCATTTTAAGCTTAAAACACATTCCTATTTAAAACGTCACTTTAAATTTAAAATATTTCCTCTTATACGTTCAAAATTTAAAGATTCGTAATTTACCAAGTCGGATTCTTCAAAATAACAAAAGTAGATACAGGCAAATTTTGCAAAAAAATTAAAGTTACTAAAATGCCAAATTTCTGGAATAAAAAACCGGAAAACAGACAGCCAAAATTTTTAGACATTTAACATTTCTAAAACACAAAATTCTGAAAAATGGACAAAATTTCAAAATTTTCAAGAGTTTAAGATTTTGAAAAAAAAAGGTAAGCGTTTTGAAAAGACGACATTTTTCAAATATTCGAGTATTTGGAGTATTTGGAAAAATAAAACATTTTTAAAACAATTAAAAATTAAAAAAAAAAGTGAAAAGTGGTCTAAAAGTTCAAGAAGCATCAAAATTTACAAAAAATGACGAGATTTCAAAAAAGAAGATGAAAAATGTTGTCAGATTTTCAAATTTTTGACAAATCTAAATACTCAAGAAGAAGCAATATTATCAAAATTTTCAAAGAAAAGTTGCATGATGATTTTCAAAAAAGTCAAAATTGTTTAAAGTAGTTTTTGATTACAGATTTTTGTAAAACCTAAACAATTTTGATGAACCGACGAAATTTAAAAAAATAGAGACATTTTCAACAAAAATTTGGAATTTGACAAAACAGTCAATAATTTAAAAAGTCGAAATTTCAACAAAGTTCAAATTTTTCAAAAAAAAATTGAAAGTTTTCAAAAAAGTCGAAGTTTTGAGAAATGATGAAATTTTGCGAAAAAACAATATTTAAAAAAAACTGAAAATGGGCAGGATTTTCACATAATTCACATTATCCAAAGAAATTTGAAACTTTGAATATTAGTCAAAATTATAAGAAAAAGTCAAAATTATTAATGGAAAATTTTAAAAACGGAAACATTTTCAAAAAAAGTTTAAACGAGATCCTTATCATAGAATTTCTAAAAAGAAACTAAGATTGTCAAGAAAACTCAAAATTTTAAAAAAGTTGACATTTTCAAAAATTTTGAAAATTTGAAAAAATAACGAAATTTTCAAATAAATTCAGTAAAAAATTTTAGAATTTTCAACAAAAGGTCAAAATTTTAAAAAGGTATAAACATTTTGAAGAGTGGACATTTTCAAAAAATTCGAGAATTTGGAAAAAAATTGCGACATTTTTAAAACAATTCGAAATTTCAAAAAAAAACGCAAAAAGTAGGCTAAAAGTTAAAAAATAGACAAAACTTAAAAAAAGTGGCGAGATTTAAAAAAATGAGAATTTTGAGTCAATTTCAGATTTTTGATAAGTCGAAATACTGAAGAAATAAATATTATCAAAATTTTCAAAAAAAAGTTGCAATTTTGATAAATGATGATTTTTAAAATAAGTTAAATATATTTTAAATTTAAAGATTTTGATTAAATATTTTGGAAAAAAATTAAAATTTGGGTGACTTTTAGTTAAAACAATCAAAATTTTGAAAATAATGTAAACATTAAAAAAAAACTGAAAAATCAAAAAAAGTCGAAAGCTTTCAAAAAAGCGTATATCATAAAAAAATAATATTAAAAAATAAAAAATTTCTAAGAGTCGAAATTTCCAAAAAAATAAGTTTTTTGCAAATTATATCTAAATTTTAAAAAGTCGATATTTTTAAGAAAAAATATAAATTTTTGGAAAAATCGGAAATACAATAGTCGAAATTTTCAGGAAAAGTAAAAAAATTGAAAACAGTTAAAAACTTGAGAAAAAGTGAAAAGTTTTCAGAAAAATCCCATTTTTGACCAGAAATCGAAATATTGAAAGAAAAGTTTAAAATCTGAAATGAAGTGGAAATTTTGAAATAATTCGGCTTTTCAGAAAATGTGACCTTATCAAAACTTTTCATTGTCAAAGTTTTTAAAAAAATCCGAAATTTTTTAAAATCAAAATTTTAAGAAAGTCCAAATTAAAATTAGAACTTTCAAAAAAAGTCTAAATGTTGAAAAAAACCTGTGAAAAATTTCGACATTTTGGATAGAGTGGAAATTATAAAAAATTTCGAACATTTAAAAAGAAACCGAAATTTTGAAAAAAGTTGTGGACACTTTCAAAATTTTTGTTACATAATATTTTGATATTGATAAAAGCGTTGACATTTTGAAAAACAAACGAAATTTTTAGAAAAATTTAACCATTCAAAACACTCGACATCGAACAATTTAAAATTTTAGAAAAATTGAAATTTTAAAAAGAAATTGAAATTTTAAAAAGAAATTTAAATTTTCAAAATCAAAATTTCTAAAATACTAAGGTTTGAAATTTAAGTCGAAATTTTAAGAAAGTAAAATTTTGGAAAAAAAGAAATTTAGAAATGCGAAAATTTAAAAAAATCGAAATTTTGGAAAAACGTGACAGTAGTGAGGGGGGTTGGGTGACACATCAGCTACTTATTTAATATTCCCTTTTGCTAAATTTAAAGAGGCGTACGTCGTCCTGAGCAGAGTTGAAAAGGCGTTAGAATGGGGGGTCCTTTTCAAATTTAATGGTATTTTATCCTCCTGCATATCTTCCAAGCTGCCCAGAACTGTTGTCAGCATAGACCCTCCTGGAAAAAAAATCGGCCTACTTTACTTTTTTTTTGTTTTTTTTTAATTGTGATTTTTTCCTGGTGGAAAATTTCTACCGCATTTGCGATGTGATATACATATTACTTTATTTGCAAATTTGATTTAATAGTGCATTTATATTTTCATTGAGATCATATTTCATTAAAATACCAACCAGAACCTAGCGTGGAAATTGTATATTTTATATTGTAATTTTAATAAATGAACGAGTCATTTCCTCAAATTGAGGTTCTAAATTTTTTATCGAGCATTTAGTACTTTTTTAGTCTGCAAATTGAATAAGATACCAGGCGCTAATTATGATCCCAAAATGTTATAAAAAACTAAATTTTAAACAGTGCTGAATTTTCATAAAATATGGAAGTTTCAAAAAAATCGAAATGTTGATAAAATTTTTTTTAATTGAGTCAGACATAATATTGTAAAAATGCCAAATTTTATAACAGTTGGAATTTTCAAAAAAGGCAAGATTTTGAAAATTTTGTCAAAAAATCCAAAATTTTTTTAAAAACAAAACTTAAAAAATTTCCCATTCCTAAAAAAGCGGAAATTTTAACAGAGAATTTTAAATCAAAATTTTAAGTCAACATTTAGAACAATATCGCACTGTCTTTTTTTAACAAAAAGACTTCCGAATATGTGGAAATTCTGAAAAATTTGATATTTCAAATAGTTGCAATTTTGAAAAATAGTAAAAAGTTTAAAAAGGACAAAATTATGTCGAGTATTGAGAAATATCGAAAATTTCAAAAAAAAAAGTCTAAAATATGCTAAAGTTTTTATCAAAACGCGAAATGCTTAAAAAATTAGAAATATTAGAATTTTGAAAATATCAACCTCTTTAAAAAAAGCCAAAATTTAAAAAAAAATTAAATTTTGAAGAAATGAAAAGTCGAAATTTTAAAAAAATGTTGAAATATTTATAGACATTAAAATTTAAAAGAAATGAGATTTTCAAAAAAAGTTGAAATTTTAAAAAAACCCAAACTTCTTAAAAAAGTGAGACTAACTTTTGTACAAATGCTAAACTTTAAAAAAGTTGGAATAAAAAAAAAATTTGAACATTTTTCAAATCCTACTAATATTCAAAAAGTTAACATTTTTGAAAGTTCAACAAAAAGGTTTCAAAATTTTTGGGAGAAAAGATTTTTCAAAAAATCCTAATTTTTGAAAAAAAAGGAAATTTTGAAGAACAGGTAAATTTAGAGTAAACATCAGAAACTTTAATAGTCCAAATTTTGTAAAAATATCGACATTTTCATAATAAGTTAAAATATTCAGTCCCGGAACTAATAAGTGCAGGGGCCGATTAGATTTTTTTCGGGCCCTCTATTTTTTTTGATTTTGGTTTGTTTTGGCTGAGCAGCTCGCAGAAAGAAAATAATGTTTGTGCTATTGTCGAGTTTATATGTAAAACAAAACAAATTGAACTCTTTCAATTTAGCAAACCAAGAAATTGCATAAACTGTTTGTAACTTTGGATAGTTGATGACGTTAAGTTATTCTGTTACCTATTTTTTTTATTAATATTGTAGACCATTTTGCTTTATTACCTTTTGTCATAATATTAAGGAATTTATCCTAGCTAACCATAGGCCAAGCTATAATAAGGCAGGGCAGGGCGCTTTCCCCCCTCTAGTTCATGCAGCTCACTGAAGATTTATGTATTCACCTGACGGACCAAAAATCTTTTTTCCAGCTTCAAAATTCATTCTTTCTTTAAAATATTTTTTTGGAATTTCGACTTTTTTCTCAAATCTCTCATTTTTTTTTACAAAATTTGTTTTTTATTTTAATTTTGCATTTATTTATAAAATTCCACTTCTTGTATCAACATATCTGGAAATTCGACTGTTTATGAAAATTTTGACTTTTTCTAATTCTACAAATTTCAGTTTGTTTGTTAAAGTTGGTTTTTTTTCTTCGAAATTTGGTCGATCTTCTGATAAAAAAAATATTTTTTTTGAAATTTAAACTTTTTATAGGAAATTCGACTATTTTTTCAAATTTTTTAATTTAAATTGAATTTTAAGAGATATAAGATTTCGAAAAATGTTTATTTTATAAATTCAGAATTATCAAAATATTTTAACTAAACATTTCGACCTTTAAATATTCAAAGGTTTTCTCTAAATTTTGAGTGAAAATTTGGATTAATAAATTAATCAGCTGAGACATTTAAAAAGCCTTTCGGGGTTAAACCTAAAATTTTAACTTGGATTGCTTAAAAAAGGATTTCAACATTCGAATTTTGAAATTAGAAAACAAAATTCTGAAAAAATAGTAAAATTTGGAAATTAAACTTTATAAGCTTGGGAAAAAGTAATAGATAAAATTCCAAATTTTAGGTTTAAAAGTAGCTATTTTCAGATTAAAGGAGAAATCTGAAGGGAAGGTCGAGATTTCGAATTTTCAAATCAAAATCTCTAAAAAAGTATACATTTCGAGTTAGGAAGTCAATTTCTTCCCCAAATCAAAATAAAGAGCAAAACTTTGCAATCAAAGTTGCAATTCTAAGATTTTTTTCTTAGGTCTGAATTGGGAATTTCTACCGAAACTTCGATTTTGAAAAAGTAGAAATTTTGGAATTTAAATGGAGGTTTGGAGATTTTAGTAGAAATGTTAATAAGTTGAGATTTCGAGGATGAATTTAATAGGCTGAGCAAACATTTAAAATTTTATGAGAAATTTGGAATTTAAAATCAAAGTTGCCACTTTTAAAATGTAAGGTTTGCAATACGAGAAATTATTAATTCTTTTTAAAAAAATGTATATACTGTTTGTAACTATTTGTTCTATTGTACTGTGGTGAGTGGAGCTTTACTAAACTGTTCTATTTCCTCGTTTGTTTTATTCAATTGAATTTTATTCAAATTTTCTTGGAAATATTAAATCTACGAATACTGTATTACTAAAATTTTTTGTAACAGCGTTTTGCGTGAAAAACAGATTTCTTCGCGTTCACAAATTAGATAAGGGTTATTTGTTAGGCCTGGTTTGTTTCAAGTTTAATTACCTAAACTGAGTAAAATAACATGTTAGTTTTGAAGGACCGCTGAAAGTCCGATATCGTAAATTATTGCACTAAAGCTGTTAAGTGTCAATAACGGAGACCGTAGTAAATCTCTCGGCAAGACCATGTGGTGGTATACTGGAGGAATTTGACGTTCAAAAAACACCCTTATAAACACGTACAATTGTATGCAAGAAGAATGCAACCTAGACTACAAATTCATGCAGCCCTCCAGGCGTGTATAGTGAATCATAGGTAGCTGAACTACCAACAGTTGAAACACTGCCACCTAGCGAAGCGGTTGCTCTCTAGAAGAGTTCCCAGAACACAAGGGATTCTATTTCTATAATGCACAGACCAAGAGGTTTGAACATTTATTAGATTCGAAGTTTGGAAACCAAATACCGGTTTCGATCTTGTTAGATCTCGTCAGTTTGGTATATCCAACTCGAATGCTAATAAATGTACCGACAAGTAAGTACTAAAAAAATCACAGGCGTCAAGCGAGTGACTCTTTAGTACTACCACCTATTGGTCCATAGAGAAACTATGGCCATCGCCAACAATGTCGTATGCTAGAAGAATGCAACCTAGACTACAAATTCATGCAGCCCTCCAGGCGTGTATAGTGAATCATATTCGTATTTTTTGCTTAAAATGGAATTGTTTTTTTTTTGGCTGAGCAGCTAGCAGAGAGCAGTTATCGAGTTCATATCTAAAATAAAATATATCGATCTCTTTCAATCTAATAGACCATGAAATTTCACAAACTGTTTATAGCTTTGGATAGTTGATTACATAAAATTATATTTCTGTTAACTTATTTTTTTAAATAGTATTTTGGCCCATTTTGTTTTATTACCTTTGTATATCTAATATTAAAGAAAATATCGTAGCTAACTATTGACGGACTTATAGCCTTAATATAATATTAGGATACAGAAACCTAAGGTGGGATAGTAGATTAAATTGATGGCTGCATCGGGAAATGATCTTACCTAATATTGAAAGCTTTTTTTTTGAAAATTAAACCTCGGGAAAAACTAAAATAGTAGGTTATTATTTTCTAGAAAAATGTTAAAAGTTATCTAACTCCACGCAGACGAAGCCACGAGAACTGCTAAGATGAAGCACGAATCCAATAGATGTATTATGACTTCATTTGTTTTCAGGCCTTTAGAGGGAACTTACGGGCCCGGGAGCAATCATGAAGTTCAGGCCTCTTTCATTTTATGTATTGGCAACTCAATGAAGGGGCCAATAAATTGATTGCAGAAAACGAAAAACAAAATCTCCAATTTTATTTTTGGCGACAAAAAAAATTAAAAAAGTAATTCTTTTTATGAGGACTAGCCAAAAAATTACAAAAAAATTGGAATTTTTATTTTCAAGTTTCTACTTTTTTTAATAATTTTTAAAAAATTCTGTTTTTTAAAATTTTGACATTTGAAAATTATTATTTTTTTTCCAAATTTCAGCTTTTCCAAATTTTTCATCAAAATGTTACTTCTTTTTAATATATTGACTTTTTTTTTTGAAAATTTCTACTTCTTTTGAATACTTCGACTTTTTTTGAAGTTTTCAAAATATTAAGATCTATAAAGAGCTCGACTACATTTTACATTGTAGACAGAAATTTCCGACTTTTCCTTTGAAGAACCCGAAATTAAAACAAAATTTTGACATACAGTGTGTTCCAAGATAGAGTACTGAAGAGAAGTCTCTTTTTATTTGTGGATTTCCGAAAAAATATCATTCTTTATAAAAAATTGAAATACAGAACTTGTCCCCTAAAACCAAGAAAGATTAAAAAACACAACAAATGTTGCTCTAACGCGTTTCGACAGCCAAGCTGTCATCTTCAGAGAGAAAACTCTGCCTTCTCTCTGAAGATGACAGCTTGGCTGTCGAAATGTGTTAGAGCAACCTTTGTTGAGTTTTTTAATCTTTTCTGGTTTTAGGGGACAAGTTCTGTATTTCAATTTTAGAACATAACCAAGGAACAGTCCGTTCCACCAAAAAATTCCTTATAAAAAAACTCCTGACTAAACTGACGTTATTTTTGGCAGCATTGAAATATATTATTTAAAAATGCGGTTTAGACCTGCAAAAAAAGTGTACATTTCAATTTCGATTTATTTTAAGAAATTTTTCCAAATAGAATAACTCGAAATGCAATAACACATCCCTCTAAACGTGGACATTATTGCACTCTGGGTCTATTTTGATTGCATGAGAGCTGTTAAGGCTATTTCATGGTTTCTTCTACAGACCGCTAGGTCGCTCTATACCTAGTGATTTGTGGTTGCGTGGGAAAACACCACAAAGAATGATTCGAAATATTGAAATAAAATTTGTTTTTAATGAAATTCGACAAGAAAAGTGAAAACTTAAATTAATTCCTCACCATTGACAAATCAACAATATTTGTTTTGATAGGTATCATCATTTTTTTTAATTCCTATCACAGTCATCCATTTTTTTCCGGAGAGCATAGAAGCTTTAGTGTCACCACAAATTACATTTGTGTACATTTGTAACTTTTTAGTATACTCTCAAATGGAGCATTTGTTAGATTGAAGTTGGGTATGCCAAAATGATGAGGTCAACAATATCGAAACTGGTATTTGTTTTCCAAACCCTAAATTTGATAGATGTTTAAACCTATCGGTCTATGCATTATTCGAATTCAAAAAATAAAGCTGCAGATACGAAAAGCCTAGAAAATTATAAAGAGAGTAGAAATTTGCACAGAAGTAGGTGGTAATACCTTTAAATGAGGATGTTTTAGTTTAATCACATATTGTTATTATCAAATATTTTTTTATTTATTTGTTTCTAACCTTGACTTGTAACCTATTTTGCTTAGTTTTTGTAAAATTAACCTAAATTTCGTTTTTGAGCATTTTTTTTATTAGAAATTTTATTTTTTTGAAACAATTTTCGGTATCGCCAAAAATAACAATTTAATTTTGGTCATTTTTTGAAATTTTTAAATAATTAAATTAAGAACAATAGTTTGCTATTGCATCTCGCCAGCGATGTGGGAAGATAGCAGGTATAAACTGCTATTGCTAGAGGCGAACGGCATACGAGGAAGGCAGTGTGGCCAGCACTGCGCTTCAGCTGCCTATTATTACCTCGAGTGTTACACCCGAGTACTAATTTCACCGTAAGACAGAGTCCACCTTAGGAACCAGAGCGTTTCTTAAAAACCAGAGGTAGATGAAGCCGCCGGCGGGAATCGAACGCCGCTCTCTTAGTTTGTAGTCCAAAACCAATGCCACTGGACCATGATCCCCTTTTAATTGAACTCCATGTACAAAATAATCTCGAAAAAATGTCGTTTTTCCACCAGTTCAGCGCAGTTTTGCCAGCGCTAAATAAGTACTAGCTACCAGCATTCAGTCTGTATTAGAAAGTTAGTGACGTCTGAGCACTTTTTAAACAGCGCTGTGCCGATGCAGGTTTTTAGTACCGATTAAATACCGCCTGGACAACAATCAATAAGAAAATTCATAGCATTAAAGCCTGAGCATCGGCGACCGGTACTGTTACAGTGAAGGGTTGCGGTGCTGAGTAAGCGCCGTTCGGCCTAAAATTATATAGCGCAACTCTATTTTCGAAATCACACGGAGTGGTGAACCTATTTTTTTTTAGTTTAATCCGATCGGAAAGGGTAACCCCTTTATGACTTCAAAGCTCTGCGAGTAGGATGCGGAAACAAGGATAGACGGTGATGACCCGTCTTCTTAAACAAATATAGGTTGTAATTTTTGGGGAAAACTCCTTTCGGTAACAAGTTTCATGGAAGTTCTATAGAAAAAAAGGTCTCCGTAGACAGAAGTCCTCACTGTGTCAAGCTGGACCGCACAGGAATTTGCTGTCTCAGACTGTCTAGTACGCCTCAAGAATCTTGCTCTTGGGGGGATCAATCCGATTAGTTCCTGCGAGTATAATTATAAAATACAACTTACAATATACTAATTAAAACACTTATAATTATGGTACAAATAAATTCATTTAGGTATACACTGTATTCAAGATAATGAAGGCTAGTATGGGCATCTCGAAAACGACAAGAGATACAGATTCGGTTCAATGTTATATAAAAATTACTACAGAAATATTAAAATATTAAAAATTTTAATTAAAATATCCCAAAAATATGATAATTTATAGGTTTACTTACTTGCTCGTCATTGTTGAAATAGTCTCTCTTGTGTGCATCTCTCTTTTCAGTAAGAATGTCCTAATGTGTTTGATCCCTAATTACGGTTGGGGCTTATTTCCAGGAAGTGACATTGAGTATTGATTTACCAATATTACGACATCATTGACAGTTTAAATATACGAAAATGTAAAATAAAATATATTTTTTGCACTACCTTATATAATGAGCGATTTTACTCCCTTAAAAGTGGGAGTAAATTGAGTTTTACTCCCTAGGGCGAAAAAGCGCAGGTAACCTAATTCGTAAATATTTTATGAAATTTATGTAATATTAATATTTACATTAATATTGGAACCACCACTAACACTAAATAACGATGGCAATCCTGGATTCAACCATAAATGAATTATAACAAGTTGGCCAGCTTTTGGTAATACTGGTAATCCTGCATTCAACCGGTAATGAACCATTAGAAGTTTTCCAGTACTGGCAATCCTGCATTTAATCAGTCATGAACCATTACAGGTTAGTCAGCTTTTATCGATACTGGCAATCCTGCATTCATATATGTAAGATTTCTATATGGCCAGCTCCCTATTCTCTTCACGAGTTTGTTTCAACCAAATCCGATAAAGATGGAACCTGGATAAATGGCGAGTATTGCGCATGAATTGAACTAAATGAACCAACCGCTACGCGCGTGTTAAACGGGTGTTTATATTTGGCCGTGCACAGCTGACTTTGGCCACGCACAGATGATTTGTAACACCTGCGCATTGCGACTCATTAATGCGTGTGAAGGTTAGCGAAAAAGAGAAGTCTATCCCATAAGAAACGAGGAACTGGCCATATAGAAGTATTACATGCCTGCATTGAACCAGAAATAACCCGTTACAGATTCGCCAGCTTTTGTCGGTACTGGCAATCCTGCATTCGATTGGTAATGAAGCATTACAGGTTTGCCAGTACTGGCCAATGCCCGGCCGTTGTTCAATGTTTACTGGGAGGTGGGAAAAAGGAAAATGTGAACTGTAATATATGCATATACAATAAGTTAAATTAAAAAAAAGGTTTTTATTAACGAACAATAAAGAAGCAATGGTAAAACATGTAATAAGACGGAAGAAAATCAATTAAAAATTAAAACATAACCTTCTCGCTATTTTGCAAACTAGTCGGCACTTTACCGATAAAATCCTTTAGGTCAGGGGTAGGAAAACCGCGGCTTGCGAGCCGCATGCGGCTCTTTAAATTCCTGTAACGAAATAAATAAATAAAAGCTAGAGTGGACAGACACGCAAAAAATGAGTACCCATTAAACAAGTAACCTAGAGAAGTCGAAATTTCCAAAACTAATTTTCTAGGAATGTTGATGCTTTGTTTAAATTTTGACAAAAAAGTTATGATTTTAAGAAGTATTATTCAAAAATTTTTGATTGACTCGTATTTACATTTTGAAAGCACACATGAAATTTGAAATTTCTACAAAAAGACCAATTTGGGCAGTCGAAATTTGTAAAATATAATTTTCTGGTGATTTTTACTTTTTTATTTGTAAATTTTCTACAGTCTTGAAATTTCATGAAATAAAGTTGAATCACTTTTGTGATAAAAAAAATCCATAATTACAGAAACTGTTCGAAATAAAAGCTGAAATTTCCAGAAAAAGCCGAAATTTGAGAAAAAGAGAAGATTTCGATAAAATTAAGAACAGACCTCAAAAAAATTGAGATTTTAAAAAAATTGGGAAAAAGAAAGATTTCGAAAAAATGAATTTGTCAAAGGTACTCAAAAAAACGTAAAATTTTAAAAAAGTAAACGTCGAATTACACACACGTCGAATTACACACAATATATTGAAACCCAGAATAAATTAAAAACCTAAAATTTTTAGACAAATTTGAATTTTTTGAAAAACTGTAAAATATTAAAAAGAGTGGAATGTTCCTGTAAGTCTAATTAAAAAAAGACTTCGAATTTGGACAACAGATTGAAACTCGCAGAACAAATTCAAAAACCTGTAACGTTTAGACAAATTTAAATTTTGTGAAAAATTTTAACATTTCGTAAAGGGAAGCTGTAAAAAATTTAAAGGTTAGAAAAAATCGTCGATCTTTTAAAAAACTACAAATTTTTGAGTTTTGAGAAGAAAGGAAGTGGGGTGAAAGTCTAATTTTAGGAACAAAGTAAATATTAAAATAAATAATAAATAAAAAATAAATAAAATATATAGAAGAGTTAAAAAAATCGAAATTGCGAAAAAAAACGCAAATTTTGAAATAATGGTCAAAATTTTGAGAAATTGAAAATCTTTTGAGCTAAATATATTTTTCTTTGATTACATGAGTCAGAGGGGTTTCTCTCTGTCTCATATTTTGTCTGATTTCTCGGATTTAATTTTGAAATAAAATAGCTATTTCGGTTTAAAAGTTGACCGACCCCTGCTCTAGGTTGTAAAAAATGATCTTTCTGTGAACACTTATCAATGCCAGGCCATTAAGGCGACTTTCTACCATAGTGCCCCTCAGCCAAGTTTTAATTCTTCTGAAGCTGTTAAAGGATCGCTCTATAGTACATGTTGTGTACGGTAGATCAATTAACATTTCTAATGCTTTTTCCGTCTTTAAAAAGAAGTTTTTCGTCTCTTTTATGACATCAGCAACGATCAGTTCATTCGTTCTAGATTTACCGTGCCAGAATTTTTGTCAAAGCTGGACTTCATTTTTTATATCTCGCAAGATTCTCTAAACTTTTTCACGTGGTACATGTTTTGGGATTTATAGTAAGGGGCAGTTGCCCCCCTGCCCCTTCTTAGCGACGCCTTTGAAAGAAATCCCCATTCAGTGCTCTATCGTGGGACAGAGCTTATATATTTTGGTACAAATTTTTAAAAATTTTGAATAAAACGTAAA
Organism: Dastarcus helophoroides; assembly: GCA_028583605.1. Classification (NCBI taxonomy): domain Eukaryota; kingdom Metazoa; phylum Arthropoda; class Insecta; order Coleoptera; family Bothrideridae; genus Dastarcus; species Dastarcus helophoroides. Next base: position 25,012,635 of record CM053336.1, read on the forward strand.
TTTTTGATAAATAGTTGGAATTGTCAGACATTTAAAAAAAAATTTTAAATTTATTTCAGACCCGAAAAGATATCAAATTTATAGAATAATGTATGGCAAGGATGACATAACAAACATCAAAGAGAAGAAAACTAGAACTAAATAAGACTCTGAAGATTAAAGTTGAAGTTATTAAATTAAATATACAAAAAAATGCCGTCCTCATATATGTGCCGCCCGTGACCATGGGTCCCTTTGCTCCCCTTAGGCTACGCCACTATCCCTCCGCAAACATCTTTTAATAGGTCTATGATCAATATTTACCTCAAAAATTGATATATATATATATATATATATATATATATATATATATATATATATTGAGTTTAAGCTATTAACTATTAAACTATTCAGAAATGTTAAATTTCATTAAGTTTAAGCTTAAAATGTTCAGAAAAGTAATCAGGCCCGCTGCGTGGTCTTTGTGTAATTAATTAAATTCAAAAAGAAGTTTACATTTGTTACAAAAATTATTAGAAAAACGATATTTTAAAACAACAATATATAGATACATCTATAAAATATGGTTAAATATTAAAAAAAATAATTTAAATATATTTAAAGAATATTCTGGATATGCATACGGCTGATACAAAAGCATTTTGACAATCTTCAGGAAATGGTAGCTTTTTCTGCGACCATGATTTGTTTTATGAAATTTGGTAAACAAAATAAGCACTTAAGGGCACTAATTTTAAAAGCATAACATATATTTTTTATCAAGTAGTTGGTACAGAATTTGCTTCTTTTTTTATGAAATCTTACTTTATTTAAAATAAAAAAGATTTTTTGTGTCTTTTGATACAAGAAACGGTTTAAAGGTAAGTCACTATTTTATTTGACTTGACAAACATATTTAAAAAATAGTTTAAATTAATAAAATGTATCTAATTAACATTTAATTTATTTAAACATCAGAACTGAACTTCTTGTACTTTTAATCTTAGACTTTGTTTTCATTTAGGCAATTTTACAAAGCAAGATGTTGAGCTTCGTCGTTTAGAAACTATTTAAAAAAAATTAGGTATTTATAAAATTTAACACCTTGTACAAATAAATACGTATATATTCGAAATACTTCTGCAGTTAAGAATATTTTTGGGAAACCAGCTAATTTTTCTTTGATTTTTATCTATTCTTTTTTTGCTTCTTATTTCCTATATTCAACTACGGACTAAGTAGTCGGTTTTTTCTTATTGTAATATTCTTTTCTAGGCATTTATAAATTGGTAACTTTAATTTCAAATCGTAAATAATTATTAACTTTTCAATACCCAATTCTAGACATTATATCTACAGAGTGATCCAAATTAGTTGTAAAGAATTGCCAACTTGCTAATGCGGTTTTTGTCGTGTCTTTGAGTTTTGACAAAGTTACAATTTTTTAAATAGAACATTCTGTATATTTTATGTTTTTTATGGAAAGTAATGGAATTTAGAATAAAGTTAGTTATCATGAATTTTTTGCTAAGACAACGGAGTTATGAGGACTTGAACGCATGAAATTTAAAAATAGTGTGAAATTAATAACTGGGATTTCTCTGTTTAATGATTAAATCACTTATTTTTATTAAAAATTGTATTCGAAGACTTTTTTCTAAAACCAACCTGTTTACAAATAATGGACTTAGAAGTAATCAATATTTGGGTTTGTGGTCTAATTCTAAATTGCTAAACCTAACCTGATGTGGATGGTCAATTGGAGGCAAGTATTTTTGATATTCAAAATGCTTTCAAACTATTGAAGTTACCTTGTGCTGGGGCAACACGGGCAACATGCATTTGCTCACAATCATTTTTCACTCCAGTTCCAGAAAAAAATAAGACTTGTTTTATGGCTGGTTGATAAAAGATTGCAACAGCATTTCCATGGTATAAAAATAGCTATTTATGATACAAGTGTTAAAAGTGACATTTTATTTTGGGAGTGGGAAGTATTGCGGAACGAGCGTAGCGAGTGGAGCAACCCCACGAACAAAATAAAATCACTTTTAACAAGTGTATCATACAACATTTTTTGTAAAACTGTTAAATAAAAAAAAATGCTGTCTCTAGGGTTAAATTTTCATTTTATCGTTTGCGTGTTGAATTACATGTGACAATCAAGTCAGGTACTGGATAGTGTAGCTAAGTAAAACAATTGTAAGTTGTTTACTGTTTATTAGTAACCACTATTGCACCTGTCCTAAAACATTGTAAATTTTATTGTTAATAAACATGGATTTTGAAGAAAAGATTAGAAATTAAAGCAATTTTATTATTCCACCAGATGTTGGGGAAAGAGCAAATACATCAACTCAGATTTATTGCGCCAGAAATCGCGAAAATAATGTGATGGTATGAAATAAAGAGTCTAGTGGATAAAATATATTTTTGTTTTACTTCGAAGGAAATTCTAAGTTATGGAATCTCTTTATGATAAAAACTACTTTTCAAATCAAAAACAACTAGGATACAAGCAAGTATTACAACAAGCATACAAGATAATACATTTTTAAATAAAGCTCCGGATACCAAATATGTACTAAAAAGTTGCGTCAATTTTAGGATTATTTGGACATGTCACCATGAAGAGTTTTGTAAATTAATGATATTGTTACGAGCTTATCGGTTCGATTGATTACACTTATCGAATAAGACCCACTTTATTACTGAACTCAACTTGATCACCACCATTGAACAATTAACTCGCTTATTATTAACTTCTACTAGCTCACTAATTACACTGACTCAAACTGACTGACTCGAGGGAAAGCTGACCGCCTTTTTATAGTTTTGGCCCCCGGCTTCCAGAACTTTTCGGCAGATAAGGCTTATTATCTGCCGAAATTTCTGGAACGCTTATCTGCCATTTGTTTCGTTATCGCGGCCGCTTTCCCCTTATCAGATCCTTCTAGAATCTTTTTTATTTACTAAATTATACAATTCTATTCTAAATTCTATTACATCTATTTACATTGCGTTACAATATTATAAAATCAGAAAAATATTTATTGTTAAATATTGTAGAGACTAAAAGTAACGTATGTCGTAGTTTTTGCATGAATTACTTGCATAAATACCTCTGCAATTCTCAGGAAAACTAAAATAAATAGTCGTTCAGATTGTAATAGTAATATTAATATTATAAATAAATAATTTATGACTATTCGAATATGTTTTATGTTTGGAAACAATATTACATAATCACCGATCAAAAAAAAACTTTCTGATTTTGTCACAGCTTTCTATTTGATAAGAAAGGATATTGCTAATATATCAGTATTTCCTAAATAGTGAGCCTTGACCCGGCACTTGGCCATAAAAATAAAATACCAGGTTGCAGAATTGTCTTCATACTCACAAACGATCAGTTCTTATACATTAAAATATAATTAAAACATCTTTCAGTGGGTAGGGGAAATATTAAAAATAACCGGGTCAGGGCAAAAAAAGTTTGAGAAACGCTGCTATATTTACTTTTAACACTTGTGCGAAAAAACTTTTTCGCACTAGTGTTAATGGTGTTTTTGACACGTGTCATTATAAAAGTCAATTTTTAGTTCACTTATCAATGAACTAAAAATGTCACTTTTAGTGACAGTTTTACAAAAAAATTATTCTTCCATTACCATTGTTGCTTGAATTAATCAAAATGCCGCCCCCTTGATTAGACGTCCTTGTGCGACACACAACCTGGACACCACTACGCGGTGGGCCTGAAAGTAATATATAAAACTGAGTTAATATTTCTAGAAAATGTTTAGATTTGAATTTGAAGTAAAGTTTGTAAGACAAAAAACTGACAATTTTAGAATTTTGCAAATAATTTAAAATTAAAATAAAAAGTATTCATTTTCAAAATTCCGACTTAATACTAAAGATTTTAGGTTTTTTTATTTAGCGTATGGTATTACAGAATTAAGAAATATACAGGTGAATCAAATTTGATTTCCACTATAGGGATCTCGTAAACTATTAGAGATACAAGGAAGCTTAAATAAACAGAGTAGTGCAGAATTTAACAAGTTACAGCAGATTTTTTAAAATGGCGATTTTCAATTTTTTTTAAATAAAAGCAAGACGAATTGAAATTCAGTTGTTTTCTCAGCGGAATAATATTAGGCATTAAATTCCGCACTACTTTTTTTAAGCTTTCTTGTATCTCTAATGGTTTACAAGATCCCTGTAGTGGAAATCAAATTTGGTTCAACCTGTAGATATAAGAATAGGTTGTATGTCTAGCGATTCCAACCAGTTGATTGCTGCTGGAGTTGCGTCGACAAAATCCTTCTAGGTTCCTTCATATTTTCTTTTGGGACAGTTTTGTAAGATGTGGCTTAGCAACTGTTCCGGGGCCCCCCGGTCGCATTGGGCACTATTTATCACTCCCCACTTGTTCAGTGTTGCTTTTGTCACAGCATAGCCACTTTTATCCGAATGAGGGTGCTCCAGATCTTTCTTGTAAGGTTCATTCCTTGAAGGGGGGGGGTCGGATGTGGCTTTCCCTCTGTCGCTCGACCGTGGTAGGATATCCATTGAGCTCTCCATTCTTCTTTTAAATTATAGCTTTCTAGGCCAAGGTTGTGATTGTTTTCCCAGATTGGCTTTCTAGATTTTAGCCTGTTATGTGGCAGGCGATTCAGTGTTTCGTAAGTCGGCAAATCTGTGAGAGATGATGGGGTGTTGATTTTGGCCCATTCACGCGCGTAGGTCGGGTGGTGCTGCGTTAGCGATTACTGGCTGCCACGCGATTGGTGTAGATTTAAGGGTTCCAGTTACTATATTCATTGCCCCATTTAAATGAAGATCTACTTTGTTGAGGGGGTTGCTCCCGGACCATATGGAAGAGCAATATTCGGCGACCGGATGCAGAAGAGATTGTACCGCAGTTTGCAGGGTGTTTGCATCAGATCCCCAGCTTACCTCGGCCAGTTACCTGACTATGTTATTTCTTGTTTTCAGCTTCTGTCCTGATAGTTTAAAGTGCTTTTTGAATGTGAGGGACCTATCAAGTATCACGCAGTGTGGAATGTGCTGACTTCCGTTTTCCTAGGGTTTGGACACAGCCTTCACTTCCGGTAATATAGTTCTAGCTTTTTTTAGATCCCTGGTAAGTGTCTGCTCACCTTTTTCGAATGTCTTGCTATGAATTGCTATTGCTAGGTCGTTGATGCAGCTGAACTTTATGGATTCAGTGGTAAATATATCACTAGTGTACAAGTTAAATAAGAGTGGGGCCAAGACCGGTCCCTGCGGAAGGCCGTTTTTTATGGTATAGGATTTACTTGTGGTTTCGCCTACAGTGACCTTAAAATAGTGATTTTTAAGCATGTTCTCCATTAGTGCTGAGATCTTAGAGCTTGGTACGGTTTGATTTAGTTTGTACAACAGCCAGTCCATCCAGACAGTATTGTATGCCGCGGTCAAGTCGATAAACGCCACTAAGGTATTTATATTCTTTTGGAAGCCTGCTTCTATAAGTGAGGTTAGGGCAAGGACTTGCTCGCAGCATCTTTGTTTTTCTCGAAATCTTGCTTGGTGTTATGGAGTTATGGGGTCAATTGTTTAATATATTCTGTTGTACAGGAGTCTCTTGAGTATCTTGCAGCAGATGTTTAGCAGTGCGATTGGGCGGTAGCTCGCTGGGTCGTCCTTGGATTTCATTGGTTTAAGGAACGCAATAGTTCTTGCCATCTTATATTGGTGAGAGACTCTTCCCCTTTGTAACATTTCGTTGTAAAGTTGTAATAGCCACTGTCGTGCTCTTGGTCCTAGGTGTTTAATAAGCTCTGGGAATATGCCATCTATTTCGGCGACTTTCCCGTTTTTGAAAGATTTGATTACTATATTTAGTTCTCTCTCTGTGAAAGGTGGGAATGGGCTAAGGGCTTGTATTTTTTTTGTTACCTCTCAGTTGTTTCTTTATTTCTTTTTTAAAGACGGGATCAGTTTGTATGCTTTCTGCGCGTTTTTTTATGTGCAATGCTTCTTGAGTGGGCGTTATTTCGGTTTTCTGCTTCAGAGTGGCTTCAGTACCTCCAGATTTCTTAGTATTGCTTTTGGTGAAATTCAAATTTTCACTTGTTGCGGCTCACCTTTCCCTGCGTAACTCGTTGATGGATTGTAGAATCCTGTCTCCCAGGGCTGGGTTACCCGTTCTTTGGTATTCCCTGTGCAGCTGTTCTGCCTCCTTGTTCCAGTAGGAGGTGTATTCTTTCCGGAAGCCTCGAGGAATGTGGCGTTTTGCCGCTGCCATTATCATCCCGACAAATCGGTTGTAGTTTTGTAGTTGTCTACTTCAGGTGGTATCTCGTGTATGTTTGAGTCCATCCTTGTTCGGTAAGTTTCCCAGTTCGCCTTCCTTAAGTTCCACCGCGGCTTCTGCGCTGTTCTTATTAATGGAATTTGTATGCCGATATTTAGTAGGACTGGTCGGTGTTAGGAGAATATATATCCGGGTAGGACATTTCTTGAGTTGGCAGTAGGGATCTTCATGGCGTCAGTTGTTATTAGGCAATCTGGGTTCGTTTGAGTTTTCCATCTTGCTGACCGAAACGTTTTTAGGTCTTTGGTATCATAGGCAAAATAGAGAAGATTTTAAGTTTTGAACAAATACTGGAACAATTTTATCATTAAAATGAAAACTGGAGAATTTTTTGTACATAAATGTCGCATTTTTTTTCAAATTTTGACTAGTTTCTTAAAAGTCTAAATTAAACATTGACATTTTTTTTTATTTCATGTTTTAATCCGATCTTTTGAGAAAAACATTCAAATTTAGGGGGAACAATTGCACAGTTCTAGAAATAAATCTAAATTTCAGTTCAATGAAAGTCAATCAAACCCACTAATTGCATAAATAAAAATTTCTCAATTTCAACTTTATCTAGTATATCTGAGTAAAAGGTCTATTAAACATTCAAATTGAGCCGTAAACATAAAAAAGTCGTAATCTTTAGAAAATGACTACACTTCGTGTTTCAAGTCGAAATTTTGGAAAAAAAAACACAGAAATTGCATTTTATACAGTGTGTTCCTTAATAGAGTACTAAAAAGATTTTCTTTGTTATTTGTGGGTTTACGAGAAAAAATCATTCTTCATGAAAATTCCTGCATGCCTATATCACTCGAAATGAAATGAACTTTCTTATACAGGGCGTTTAATTATTTAAAGATTCTAGAAAATGACTAATAATAAATTGCTGCTATTTTTGGTGGTATCGAAAAATATGATTGACATATGTGTGTATGATTGGACTCTAGGTTTATTGTCTTTCCATGACACTCGTTGGAGCTATTCCATAGTTAATTCTACAAACCGCTAGGTGGCGCTATACCTACCTACAAATTACATTTGGTAACATTTCTAATTTTATAGTGTATGCGTTCGGAGCATTTGTTACCTATCGATTCGTGCATTAGATTCCGAATGCCTATAGATAATTAAAAAAGAGTAAACATTTTTACAGAAGTGGGTGGTACGCGTTTGAATGGGCGCAGATTCAGAATTTTGTTTAAGGGGCAAAATTTGTGCAATATTGCTTATCTTCGAGCAAATGAAAATTTTTCCAAGGGAGAAACTAAAAAAAATATCAACAGGTTATGTGCTCGTTGATTGAGCACGACTTTTTTTTGTAATGTCTTGTAATGAATTTTGACGTCGGAAAAAAATGGTCAATCATCCGAAGATTTTCTAAGGTGCTAAGAGATAATATTTGACGACTAAAAAAAAAGGTCGATTGAACAAGAAACAATTTAATTTTTGCGACTACGCATTGGATTTTCAAGAAAGGTGGGTAATTTTTGCCATTGCCCTCTGGATCTGCACCTGTATTTGAATAATGTTATCTTAAATTAATTACTTATTACTTTTTATTAAATATCACGTTATTTTCATATGTTTAACCTTGATCTGTAACCTGTTTTATTTAATTTTTTTAAAATAGACCAAAATTATATTTTTATAGATTTTTTGAAATTATAAACTCTATTTATTTATTACTTATATTTTTCGATACCGCAAAAAATAACAACAATGTAGTATTGGTCATTTTTCAAAATTTCCAAATAACTGAACTCTTGTACAAAATAAAATAAAATAATGCCATTTTCAGTGATTTAAGATTCAGCAGGAGTTTTTAAAAAGAATAATCTTTTTTCATGTACCCACAAACAAACACTTCAGCACTCTATCTTGGGACGCACTTTATTTTTTTGTTTTTTTAATTTAAAAAAAAAGCTCGAATATATGTAAACAAAGTTAAAATTTTGATAAAAGTTAAAATCTTGAAGTTTCAGTTTTCCAAAAAGTCGAAATTTCGAAAAACGTTGCAATTTTTAGGAAAATTTAAAATAAACAGTCATGAATTTAAAAAAAAAAACAAGAATTCAAAACTTTTAAAAAGTCGACATTTTCGAAAAATTTATGAATTATCAAATAATAATGTTGCCTGCTATCGGTTCGAAAATTAAAACTTTTTTCGGAACACTTCAATTATAATTTAATTAACTATCAGACTATCTGACTAATTAACTCTTTGAGGGAAAGACGAATGCGTATTTATACGCTTCCGGATAAGATTATCCCTTGCGAAAACGTCTGGAGCGCTTATCTGCCGTATGATTCATTCTCGCGGCCGCTTCCCATTATCAAATGTTTTGTAGGAAGTTCCTTACACTACATAATCACTAATACAAATTTTATAACTACACTTTGATACATTTTCAAAAAGTTCAAATTTTTTTAAAAGTTGAAATTTTGAAAAATAATCTAACATTTTCAATATAGTCAAACCTTTGAGAAAAAATGAATAATACTTAAGAAATATTCAGTCAAATTTTTATTAAAAATCCAAATTTTTAAAGTCCTAATATTCAAAAAAGCCAAGTTTTTCAGAAAAATCAAAGTTTCAAAAAAAAAATCGAAATTTTGGAAAGTAAAACGTTTTGGATCCCCCCCCCATTTTTAAATTTCGAAATTTTTAAATGCTTAAATTTCTCAAAAAGGTTGAAATTAAAAAAAAGTCGACGTCTTGGAAAACCGACAAAATTTTCAAAAAAATTATAAAATATTAAAAGAATGAAAAAACCATAGCAAAAAATTTCAAAAAAATCTAAACTTAAAAGGTTGCAAATGCAAATTTTAAACAAGTCGATATTTTAAAATAATTTGAATTCAAAAGGTAGTCAAAATTAGGATATTTTTTAAATTATAAATTTCAAAAAAAATATCTAAAAAAAGGTAAAATTTTGAAAAAAATCGAAAATTTTAAATGAACTCCAGATTTTAAACCATACATTTTTAAAAAGTAAGCATTTTTAAAAAGCAGAGATTTCGGAAAAGTCGTTATTTTCAATAACAAATGCAAAATGTTAAAAAAAAATTGATTTAAAAGTCAAAATTTGTAAAAAAAAACCAATGTTTTCAAAAAGTAGACACTTTTGGAAACAAATAAAGCATAAAAATGTCAAAAACAGTAAAAAATTTGAAATTTTTTAAGAGCCCATATTTTGACAGGAAATCAAATTTTTGCAAAAGAATCTAAATTTTTAAATAAAAACGCCATTTTGGAAAAAATGTATTATCAAAATTTCAGAGAAATCTGAAATGTTCGAAAAGCAAAAGTTTTGGAAAATATCAAAATTTTTAAAAAGGGCAAAATTTTGAAAACTCAAATAGTTACGAGTCAAACATCTAAAAAACCAAGATATTGAAAAAAGTCAAAATTTAGATAAAAAAGTTGAAATTTATGAAGGCAAAATTTTGCGAAAAATTCATAATTATTCTTTTTTGTGTTGGAATGGACTGGTCCTCATTTGAGGTACACAAGAACTAAGAAGTCAAGTGTGGCTCGACATGCTTTTAAATTAGATCATAGCCTAGATAATAATATTAAACTGTTAAGAGTAGTAAATAAGAATTCTATGTTAAATGCATGTGAAAGCTTAGCCATCCATGTGGCTGGAGAAAACCTTATGAATTGTTGCGCTGGGCCACATGTCATCTCTGTTAAAAATAGTCAAGGTTAATAGATAAGTAATTGTGACACTGCGACCTGTATGATTAGATGCGGTCGATCATGCACGAAGTGAATATTCTTAGTATATAAGGGTTAGTTTTAATAATAAGGTATTAGTATCTCTCTGAAGATGATAGCTTGACTATCGAAACGTGTTAGAGTAGCCTTTGTTGTGTTTTTTAATATTTCTTGGTTTCAGGGGACAACATTTGGATATCAATTCATATCTTCACAAAAAGCCAAAATTATAAAAAATAAAAATATGAAAAATCCGAAAATTTCAAAAAAATTGAAAATTTTGAAAAAATATCGAAATAAAAAAAACATTTTATTCAACACGTTCAAGGTAGTTGTTAGTGGCCGTGGCAATAGTGAGTTTTATAATTTCAGTTTTTCAAAAAAAAAACGATTATTCGAAACCTTTATATCGATTTCGGTTAAGGATTATGAAATTTTTTTTTTCAGTTCGAATATCCGACAGTTTTGGCAACGGTTGCAGAGCTCCATAACATCCCTAGCTTCAAATACAGGGGCATTCAAAATTGTGGGAAAACGGAAAATTAAAATGTGAAACCGTTTGGTGATGCTAATTAAGACCAATATAGTAACATTTTCTATAATAATCTGCATTTCCAATTCCTGACGCTAGGCGTCGTGATGTCAAAAATTATAATTTTCCCAAAAGCATACCAATATTGCTCCACAATTGAAAGGATCGTTTTCTTCTTATAAATTTTACACTACAATATTTATTATATCACTTATAATTTTAAAAATACAGATATGACTTCTGCAATTAATAAATACCTACTAATGTAACGAGATTATTATGCGATTTATAATAATCAAGCACGATATCCACGTCCGAGATTCTTTAAATTTCTAATAATCAATTTATTCTTCATGGTGGACTCTTATTGCTCAGAAACATTATGTTTATCAATATTATTTAATATTTCTACGACCCAGCTTGGAAATATTAAAATTTTTATTAATATTTGTTGACAATATTCTAAAACAGTTTTTGAAATATGACTACGTGACGCCTAAATTTATTTAAAACCTCACCTCATGACAGTTGACAAAAATAGGTTAGTTTATTTTACATAGAAAAGAAAAAAATAAAAAATAGAAGACCAAAATAGGAAATGACAAAAATTTGTTTTTTTGATAAATTATGAAAAATTCAAAAAATATAGAAAAAGATTATAGCACTGGACATTGATGTTTCGCTCTCATTTGAGCTCGTCAGCAGTGCCTAACATGGAAAGGGAACAGTGCGGAAGAAATACTTAAAAAAATAATAATAACATGAATAGATGTTTCATCAACAATTTACTGTGGTAAAAATTTAAATATCTGAAGAACGATTTTTTAAAAATATTTTTAAGTATTTCTTCCTCACTGTTCCCTTTCCATGTTATGCACTGCTGACGAGCTCAAATGAGAGCAAAACATCGATGTCCAGTGCTACAATCTTTGTTTATATTTTTCATAATTTATCGAAAAAAAACAATTTTTTTTCATTTCTAATTTTTGTCTTCTATTTTTGGTGTTGTCCTATTCTATGTAAAATAAACTAACCTATTTTTTTCAACTGTCATGAGGTGACATTTTAAATGAATTTAGATATCACGTAGTCATATTTTAAAAACAGTTTTAGAATATTCTCAACAAACATTATTAAAAATTTAAATATTTCCAAATTGAGACGTACTAATGTTAAATAAAATTGATGAACATCTAATAATCGAGTTGCATTCAAAGCTTTATCCTATCATTGACAACGATGACATAAAAAAATCAACAAACTTTTAAAATAAAATTGGTATCTAGGGTATTATGATAGGTAACTAACGTATTATAATTATTACTAATGGATCATGTGCTACTAACAATAAGTTATTATAAAGCTGCTATAACATTATGAGGTTAATAATTATTTATAAAAATGTAACTTACAAGACACCTAATTTTTAATGATACGATAAAAATATGTGTGCCATTTTGAGGCGACTTTTTTTAACTTGGAAACAGGCTGAAAACTTGCAAAAAGATGTCAAAATACGCCTCTCCAAAGATAGGCTCCTAATATTAATATTAACACGTGGTTCCCATTTAAATAACACGTCAAAAAATTTCTTTGTTTGCCATTTTTTATCTTGGCATTGACATGTCATATAGACAAATCCATGACATATTTTTATAAAGAATTAAATGCTCTACAAAACCACTCTTTTACACATTTTTTGTAGAGTCAACCATTCCAATGATATTCGAAGTTAAATTTCAAAATGTAAGAAATTTCAATTTTTTATTTTATTAAACTGAAACTACCTGCAGTTATTGTCTAAAAAAAATCCATCGTCAATTGTCATTGTAAGTATTTTCTCAATACATTTTGAATTTTATCTTCGAATATCATTGGAATGGTTGACTACAAAAAAATCTAAGATAGAGGTTTTGTACAGCATTCAATTCTCTATAAAAATATGTCATCGATTTGTCTATATGACGTACCAATGCCAAGATAAAAAAATTCCAAAAATAATTATTTTTTACCGTGTTATTCAAATGGGAAATAAAAATTAATGATGAGCGACCTCTTAATATAAATATTACGAGCTTATCCTTGAAGTTGCGTACTTTTACACCTTTTTCCAAGATTTCAGCCTGTTTCCAAGTTAAAAAAAAGTCGCCTTAAAATGGCACACTCTAATGCCACATATTAACTTTGAATCGATAAATACGTCACAATAAGCATTAGGCAACTTTAAGATAGATTCTCTACAAGTCTTGTTTTTTTACTAAACATTTTTTAAATTTACCCTTTCCCTTTATGTAATTTTAAACAGGGTATCGCCATCTATACTTGATAAAGTCATAGTCATCTTTTCTTTTAAATGGTCCTTACCGCTCTACCTGGTATTATAAACTTATTTTCAAGTGTACTTCAGAAAAACATCTAGTGGCATAAGATCCGGTTATTTCGGAGGCCATTTGATTGGTCCACAAGTTCCTATCCATTTACCTTCTTAAAAAAATCTTCCACCACATATTTCGACATAACTGAAGTGGCACAATTTTCAGTAATTCATAAAGTTACTTGCAAGTGAACTCAAATATCTACCACCTGGGCCATCGCGTGCTGAGCGGCTAATCAAGAGAGGTGGCAATTTCACTCCTTGACCAAGCCTGGGTTCTTTCCTTTTTTTAGGTTTAATCCACTCGCAAAGGGCAAACCAGGGGCAATCCCATTATACCTTCTAAGTACTGCATAGGATGCGGAAACGGATAGATGGCGATGAATCGCCTTCTTAAACAAGGATAGGTTGTAATTTTTGGAGAAAATTTCGTTCGGTAACGAGTCCCATAGCTTGGAAGTTCTATAGAAAAAAGTGTCTTAGTAGACAGAAATCCTCACGGTGTCAAGCTGGACCACACAGGAATTCGCTGTCTCGGACTGTCTTGTGTACCTCAAAAATCCTATTAGTTCCTGCGAGCATCCCCCGTAAAAGTACTTGTAGAAAAGAGATAAATCACCAACCATCCGTCTGTGCTCTAATGTTTTGAGAGAATTGGTCAATCTCTCGTCATCAATAAGGCGAATCGCTTTTCTTTGAATTGAGTCCAAAGGAGCTAAAGTGTGATTTGGGCCTAAACTCCAACCATGAGTAGAGTATTCCAATGTTGGCCTAATTTGAGCTTTGTATAATGTGAGTAGCTCATGAGATGTAAAGTACTTTTAAGCTCTAAGAAGAAAGCCTAGCTTCTGAGAGTCTGACTTGGCAATGTCGCGCACATGATCGTCCCAAGAAAAGTTAGTGCTAGCATTCACTCCTAGGTTAGACAAATTAGATCTTATAACGAGGATTTTAGTCCACTAGTATCTGCATTACCCCTTGATGCTTTCTTAGAAAACAACGCGGCCTGAATTTTTAAAGCATTGAAGTTGACCAGATTTCCCTTGCCCTATTTTAGAATGATTTTGATATTGTAACGCAATGTAAATAGATGGAATAAAATTTAGAATAGAAATGTATAATTTAGTAAATAAAAAAAGTTTCTAGAAGGATCTGATAAGGGGAAAGCGGCCGCGATAACGAAACAAATGGTAGATAAGCGTTCCAGAAATTTCGGCAAACGATAAGCCTTATCTGCCAAAAAGTTCTAGAAGCCGGGGCGAAAACTATAAAAGGCGGTCAGCTTTCCCTCGAGTCAGTCAGTTAGAAGTCAGTGTAGTTAGTGGGTTAGCAATTAGTAAATAAGTAGTGAATTACTGTTCAGTTGAAGTGTGCCGAGTTAATTTGGTAATAAAGTGGTGTAATTCACACGTGGTAATCTATTCGAACCGATAAAGCCCGTATCATCTGTATCTGCTGTTCTTTTAGTCGACCTGAGGCAGCGAAGGATAATGGTTTGTCAGAGAAAAAAGATGACATTAGACTACTGTCATCTGCGTAGCTGGAAACCGGATTAGAAGTTGAAGCTAAGAGATCGTTTATGGGTAACAAAAACAAAGCAGCAGACAGGACAGAATTGTAAATGTCTCGGATGAGATGCCATCAATGACTTTCTGAAGAAGCCTTTGAGAGTGCCATAATCCTAGTCTCACCATGTTTTTCCATAGCTGAGTTACAGATATAAGTAACATTTGCCAGTAGATCTCCAGTTGATCTTTGTTGTTTAAAACCGCATTGTTCGCCAGAGATGATTTTATTCACCTTCGTATATTTAAGAATATCGATGTTGAAGATTTTTCCATCACTTTAGCTATAACGGGCAACAAAAATATAGGGCGATAGTTTTTAGCCAGATTAATTTTTCTTTTTAGATACAGGCTGAACCCTAGCAAATTTCCAGATGTTAGGCAGTGCACCTTTGTTTTAAGAGAGTGTTAAAAATTTGCTTAGGACAGGAGTCAAGTATGGACCGCACTTCTTAAGAACAATAGCGAGGATACCATCCAGGTCAAAAGCTTTCAAGCGAGCTCGAGGAGAATCTTTCTGACTGTGCGTTGTCTGAAAACAACTTTAGACATCAAAATGCCAATCTTAAGAGGAGTAACGTTTTGCGTTTCGAGAATCAAGGTTGAAATTTTCAGCAAACATTAAGGCTAGCAGGTTAGACTTTTCTTTGAAAGTAGTCAATATTACTGTTGTTAACAAGTAAAAGTAAAAATGTTGAAGCCTTTGGCGCGTCTTAATATCAAAATCTCTTTTTCCCTTGTAAATAACCTGTTTACAAAAAGTTCGTGCATCTACAAAGAGACTCGACTGAGGGATTATTTCACCAACGAAGATATGCGTGATTTTAGTAGAAGACAGCCTGAGCAAATTTTCTGCTAAACCAATATTTACTGGAGGCAGACTTCTTTTGGGAAGGGGGAATTAAGCATTCCATACCAATCAGGATAGTTTCAGTGATAAATTCAACAACTAGGGAAGGGTTGCCTTAGTTAAGGCAAATTTCTTGCTATGAAAAAGATGCGAAGAAATCTCCTTTTTCTTCCCAGTTAGAAAAGTGAAAATGCCAAGGCCTTCTGGACTGTGTCTAAGAAGAAGATGGTATATGAATCGAACGAAGGGCTGCTATAAGCTTGAAATCGGCATTTCCAAGCGGTGATGTCACAGTGATTTTATACGAATTTGAAGAATTTGTGAGGAAACGGTCGAGTAGATTAGGTTGATAGGTGTCTACATCAGGAATTCTTGTGGGTTCCCTAACCAATTGCCATAGTCCACAAGTGATGGCGAAACCCTCTTCCACCCTTCTTGCGTCGTTAGTTCAAGAAAAAAAACCTTAACCAAGGGATGTTGTGTACGTTGAAGTCACCGAGAAAGACAACTTCAGCGTCTGGATAATTTCTCTGTAGGTGATCAAAAGTTACGGAGAGATAAGAGAAGAGCTGCCTGTATAAGGGATCGTTTGGAGACAGGTAAAATGAACAAATGAATGTTATTTTGCTTTTGGAGCAGATCTTCAGCCAAATCACATCATGATCAACAGATTCCACTGCTTCTTTTTGTTGCAAGACAGGTCGCTTTGCGTAAAAGCACAAATGTTCCTCTTTTGTCAAAACTTTGTGTGCAAGTCGTAATTAATGGGCCGCATTGATGGATGGGTAGACTTGGGTTTCTGTCAAAGACAGCACATGGGGTTTTTCATTTTGACGGTGTTGATGAACCGAGTTTAGATTTGAGTTTAACCCCCAAATGTTACAGAATTGAATTTTGAATGAAATATTTGAAAGACTTGGCACGTGGCACATTAAAATTTTTCGTCGATTTTGGATTCCTTCACACACCCTCCACCCGGACATCCGAAAGGGAGGGTACTTTAAGTCCGGAATTGTTTGCACGAAATAACTCCATCATTCTCAAATTTTTCCTCTGATATGTACATTTCTCAAACTGTGAAATTCAAATCTTCAAATTAATATAAAAATTAAAAGTAAAAACTTAACGTTTACAAAGAAACAACCACAACATTTTGAGTGGAATATTTTAGTTTATAGATGGTTATAAATTATATATTCCAAAATATTAGATAAAAGAGCAAGTACTAATTACAACCCTTAAGTTTAATTTCGACAAAAAGTAGCTAAACTTTATTAATTAAAGCCTTGAGATTAAAACATAATTTCCAATTACCAGAAAATTTTGATTATAGAAGAGGTAAAATCTAGTCTTTGATTTAACTTCTAGAATTTGAATCTTAAAATTTTGGGAATTTTTATTGCCATGTTTATATGTATACTACATCTTAAACTTTTTTTTTTAATTTTGCCTTTTTTCATGAATTCTGAGTTAAAACTTGCAGCTTTTATTTTTTTCTAAAATCTTGATTTTAATTTGAAAATTTTTAGTTTTTTTTTGTCCCATATTTTGTTGTACATTTTTTTTATTGAATTAAAATGTGTTTTCTTAATTTTTTAAATAACTCACTGTTAACGTGCTTTAAAAAAATGTTACGCTAATTTAGTTCCTTTCTTGAAATGATCAATTTTTCGAAATATCGATTTTTTTATTGAATTTTGTATTTATGTTTTCGAAATCCGAACTTATTTTCAAAATTTCGGCTTTACAATTTCCCTCTTCAAATTTTTATTGTAATCACAAAATCTGGACTCTAGAGATTTTGGATTTTTGAGCGAAATTTTGAAAAAAAAGGCAATATTTCCATATTCAAAGCCGAAAGTTTATATCAATTTCGAGTTTTTTCTCTTTACCCTTTGACTCGAAATTTCATGCAAGTTATTTGAATTGTTAAAGAATTTTAAAATTAAACTGTAAAATTGCAGATTATTTTTTTAACCACCATTTAAAGTTTCTTTTCTGAATGAGATAATTTTGGAAAAAAAGAAGGATTGAGGCTTTCTTGTATTATTGTTTTTAAATCGCATTTTCGGGGTTCGGGATTTTAAAGTTACCCTTAGTTATTTTTCTGTTACTTTCTTTTAAAGTATGATTTGTTAAAAATTTAAAATTTCAAAGAAAAAGTCAAATATTTAAATAGGTCGAAATTTTAATATTAAAATTAAAATTTCTTTAGTAAACCAGAAGCCAAACACTTACTTGTGAATTTTTCTGCCACTTAAATTTGGCCTTTGTAGATTTTCACTTTTAAAAATATTTGGACTTCATTTGAAAATTTTAAATCTATTTCAAAATGTATTTTTTCCTAGAAATATTTTATTTTTTCTGGAAAATTTTAAATTAAAAAAACTTAATTACGACTGATTCGTGGACATTCTTTTTAAAAACCAACTTCCAATTTTAAAAGTTAAAAATTTATTTGTTAAATTTCGACTTTAAACATTCCCAAAATGTCGATCATTTTTTCTAATGAAGTGTACTTTTCCAATAAATGTCGACATATTATGAAATATAATTTTGGGGAAAACTGCTGGTTTTTTAAATATCTTATTTTCTTAAGCTTATTTACAAATTACGAATTTATTCTGGCAAAAGCTTAATAATATTGAATTTAGAGTTAAAAGTTTAAAGTCGAAATTTTTAAAAAATAAAAATTTAAATTCAAAAGAAAAATACAATTTTTTGAAAGTATGTTAAAATATCGAATTTGGTTTCCAAAATAATTGAAATTTAAAAAAAAACAGTTCATAAATGTTTAAAGCGTTTTTTAAATGTTTCACTCTTTCTTTGGATAAGAATCGAAATTCGAGAATTTTTCTTAAAATTTAGACTTAAGACTAGAAATTTAAATTTTTTTTGGGGATTTTGCAAAATAGTATTTTCGATAAAATGTTGACATTTTAAGTGTAAAAAAACTTTCGACGGTACATTTTTTTGTTTATTTTATTTTTTTTTTTCACTTCAAGCTCAATTTTTATATCTTAGCGTTAGTTTCAGAATTTTAACTATAATCTTGAGATTATCTTGATTATGATTAAAAATAGTCGAAATATCTAAAAATATGAAATATTTGCAAAAAGTCGAAAGTTTGAAGTTAAAGCTAATTGTAGAAAAAAGTTAAAATTTTCAAAATTGTCTACCTTAAGAAAAACTTACTTTAAAAAATAACTTTTATCATTAATTATCCTTAAAATTTTTAAACTTCCACTTCCAACCCTAAACTTTTAGATTTGATCTCAGAAAATATACTGAAAATTATAAAAGGAAAGTGAGTTTCCAGGAAAATACTTACAATTTAAAGAAATCCTAAAGTTAAAATTTTACGTTGCCAGAAAGGTGTGAAAATTCAAAATTTAAATTATTAATCTTTTCCCTTTCTTTCTTGAGGTTAGTATTCGCTGTTAAAAATTGGAAATAAATTATGTCAAAGGAAATAAAAATAAAAAGAATATTCAGCCGAAACAAAGAAAAAGCTAATTTTAAATCCAAAATCTTAAATCTTAGAACTTCGAATTTAATCTCGAAATTTTGAATTTTAAAATTCTAATCACGAAAAATTCCGAATTTTAATGTAGATGAAATTTGAAAAAAAACTCAAAAAATCGATTTTAAAAGTCCAATTAATTAACTTTAAAGACAAATATACTAGTTTAAAGTCAAAATGTTGAGGTTTTCTAAATGATAGAGTGCAAGAAAAAAACATGGGGAGTTTTTGAAAAAATCATTCTTGAGAGAAATCGTACATTTTTGAAATTTACATTTTTTTTTATATTTTGTATTTATTCCTTTTAAACTAAAACATCCATTCACATTTCGAAGATTTAAAGAAAAAGTCTAAAATCGAAATTTTAACAAAAACACCCGACATTTCAAATTTTCCTGGAAATCTCGGTTTTTCTTTGAAAATTCTGTTTTTTTGATATTTTTCAAATGATAGTGTAAATGTTTTTTTTTAAACTTTTACTTTTTTTATTAGCCCTACCAGTTTCCTTGCGCAGGAGCGCCCTCGTGCATCTATAGCTACTCCATTGGTGCAACCCCAAGGATAAAAGGTAAACCAATCAAGCTCAACTAGTATTTATTAACAAAAGTTTTATTACAATAAATTTTCACTATTTAAAACAATTAAAATGACAATTAGGTTATTTCATTTAATTCATTTTTTTCTTTTTACTTTCTTGGTAATCTGTATCTTCCTTTTCTGGTATCCCTATTCTGAATCTTTTTAAAGCATCATCATTATTATCTGCCGCCCTATGCACATGATCTTTTTCCTTTCCAATATCTATCAAGTGTATACAAGAATAAACCATAACACTACCCAAAGGCTGTCCTTCGTTTGCCACAACGGCGAGTTGGTTTTCAGAATTGTTAATGGCGACGTCGCATACTTCTCTCCCAAACTCAAGGTGTGCTAAAAGAATTGAGTCACCAGAGGACTGCTCAAAAATGATAAAAACCTACATATTTTCTCATACTTATTCGTTTCGTCTAAAACTAAAATGTATGATAAATCATTGATTGGAGCACCATATGAATGTCGCAGCAAATTTCTCGTGAATATAACTTGATGTTCGGGCGAAAAAGTAAAAACACGCTTTTCAAAGGTGTCACCCTCAAAAAGAGGGCGATAGGTTTTAATGTCATAGATCTTTCTGCCGAATATAATCTGAAAAAAGAAAAAAAAACAGAAAATGAGAGAAATGTGGAATTAAATGTGATGTCAAAAATTCAATGTTTTACGCACTTCTAATCCATTTGGGTGGAAAACTCCGTTTTGTGTCTCCTTTGATTTTTCAAATGTGTAAATTGGTTGTTTCGATTTGACGTCAAATAAAACGCCGTCTGTTAATACTAATTTACCATCTGGACTAAATGTAGCTTTATTTTTCTCGTATCTACCTCTATTAGCAGGTGTAAAAGTAGATATTTTGGTCCCAGCAGTGGTATCATATGTCTAAAATTAATATTAGTAACATTTATGCAAAGGGTTTGCAAGTATTATTATCCTGCGGAAATTTTACGGAAACCAAGTCATTCGGGCAGAATTTTTGGAACATTTGAAACCTAAAGATAAATCATTAGTATATTCATTTAATCAAATAAAAAATATATTTCTTTTTATAAGTTAAACGTCAAATAAACGAAACTCCCAAAAGATGCATTATTAATACTAGATAGTAGTGCACAAAGCAAGATTTCCTGTTTTGCAATCTATCTAACTCCTTGTCTTGTCTTATATTGCTAAGCAAGACAAGTTGTTGGTTTACTTAACGTGACCATTTATTTTTTGACTCAAAACTGGACATCGCTTTATTTAACTCAATTAGTAAGACCGATTTATAAATGCAACTAAGTTTTGAGAATACTAGTTTAGATTCTCAATGAAAAAAATATTAAAAAAACTTTTTTTAATATTTTTTTATTTATCAAAATTATTTCTAACAAATTTGAAAAGTTAATCAACTAATTGATATTTTCAACCCTTATTTCGTAAAATTCTTTAATATTCATAACTATTAAACTTTATTAACGATTAAAAAGCAATAGATATTAAAAATTTCACAATGTGTCGATAAATATTTGCTAACACCGGACCAGGATTCGCATTACTGCATCGTCGACATTCGTAACAGCAATTTGTTTAGCCGTTGTTATGCTAACAAGCTCTACCGATCACAACTCTTACAAATATTCCGTCTAATCCCCGACTTGGTAAATCTGGTATTTATAAATAGAATTGATCTGAGTGCAGTGCTGTCTACATAGGTCAAACATCACGTCATTTTCACATTAGGTACAGTGAACATCTTGCTGCCTTAGGTAATCAATATCCAGAAAGATCAAAGTTTGCAAAGCATCTATTACACACAACATAAACTTACATGTGCGAACACAGTAGAAGTATAATATAACATATTTGTAATAACACTAAAAAACCTAATTTCTTGGAAGCTGCAAAAATTCACAAATATTAACAATGTAGTAATTTAACTTATGAACAAGCAGCTTGTTCTTTTGAACACACCTATATTGAAACTTTGGACGAGAAGTTAAATTAGACGGCATATTGGTAGGAGTCTGTTTGCAAAGCATCTATTAGAAACACAACATAAACTCACTTGCGCAAACTTATTGTTCTTCTGAACAACCTCTAATTGAAGCTTTGGACGAGAATTTGGATTAGACGAAATTATTCGTACGAGTCTGTGATCCATGGAGCTTGTTAGCATAACAACGGCTAAACAAATTGCTGGTATGACCGTCGATGATGCAGTAACACGAAACCTGGTCAGGTGTTAGCAAATATTTGTGGAAATATTGTGGAATTATTAATATCTGTTGGTTTTTAATCGTTAATAAAGTTTAATAATTATGAAAGTTAATCAACATAAGTTTTTCGTTATTTTTTATATTTGTCAGCAGAGCATATTTGTTTCAATAGAGCTGCTGATGATTTTAAGTATTAATAAAAAACTTGAAAAGTTTTTTTTTTAATTCACCCTGGTTATGACCATCGCCTTGAGGATCGGGACCTGTAACTGCGTTTTTTCACACGTTACAATGTATTTATTAAAGCAGTGTTTCCCAAGCGGTGTGTCGTAAAAATCTGAAACTTTTTTATATTGAACTCTGGTAGTTTAAAAATTATAAAATGGGCCCCTTTTTTGTTTAATCTGTCAAAAT
Organism: Dastarcus helophoroides; assembly: GCA_028583605.1. Classification (NCBI taxonomy): domain Eukaryota; kingdom Metazoa; phylum Arthropoda; class Insecta; order Coleoptera; family Bothrideridae; genus Dastarcus; species Dastarcus helophoroides. The sequence goes on from CM053336.1 coordinate 25,034,740, forward strand.
ATAGCAGGAGTAATGACTGACAATTATCTATAGTGGTAGGTTTTTTTTTAGGCAAACATTTTTAGGTCGAAGAGAACTATCTACTGTGATAGCTTTTTTTAGTCACCAAAATGTAATAAAAGGAAACAAAGAAAATGCAGCAAACTAATAAAGATTTTAAATCAAATATGTTTTGGTAAAAATTACAACTAAATTTATGCCATAAATGAGAGATAAAGAGAAGTGGTAAAATATACAGTGCTAGTCTGTAACTTGAAATAAATTCAGTAAATCAAAGACAGTTTTTTTTTTCTGAAATATGCTCGGACACTTTGATTAATATTTTAATTTTTGCTCTTTTTGATGTAAGAAATTTTTTACAGCATGTCCCAAAGGTAAGGCATGGCGTCATCGACGATTTTTTTTAAATGGCAACCCTATTTTTTTCTTGACTATTCTTAAAGGATATATCAGATACACATGAGTACCAAACTTCAATGTTTTATTTCTGTCATTTAAAATGTATTTAACAAATATTAACTAATTCGAAAAATTAAGGAATCTGATTCAACTCAATAATCTTTTTTCAATAAATATTTAAAGTGTTGTCCATTTACTAACTGACAATACCCTTGTGCTTGTGTGCACGTCGGTTGATATACAGGGTGATTCAGTCATAATGTCATTAATTTTAGCCACGCACTCGGGAGGCTTAGTAAAGACAGAAAATCAAAAAAATAATTTTTTTATTCAACTTTTAAGAATCGGAGCAATTACCCTTAAAATTGCCTTTGTGCCGCGCCACTGGACTAGTAGTTTATTTAACCGGGAGGCACACATTTCGAACATTGAATAACAAAAGCTAGGTTGTCATATATCCTACTTTCATCTGTCAAATTAATTACATAAATTTGGAGGTTAAGTTGCAAGCCCTTTTCATCACAGAACGGCTGGATGCGGCTGCAACTAAATCCGATTTGTGTTCGCGATACCGGGCCTGTGATAATGCGACACCAACCAAACAATCTAACAAGCAGAGCATCTGATAAATTTAGTTGAATTGGAACAACACAATGCAAGGACAAGAATTAGTGAAAGCCGGTTGGAGGTTTCTCAAGTAAAGTTCAAGCTTTAGAATCAGCCGATTTTTCCAGTCTTCTTAATTGTTTCAACTTGTTTACTGGTTTTAAAGACAACAAAGTGCTGTGGACAGATGAATGTTATTTTACCAGTGCTGGTATTTTACTTTACTTTGCAGCAAGTAAATATGAACAGGTTTTCAACCTCTCTAAATGATTAACTCAGTCAGTAGATTGTTTTTTTACTATTTCTATTAAGAAACATATGTGTTTGATTATTTAATCTGTTGAAGTTTTGCAACTTATGTATTAAAATGTCTTACACTGAAATAAATAATTTGTTTGCAGTCACAACATACACATTGGTCAGACAAAAATGTACATGCTGCCCATCAGTTTGGCTTTCAGAGCAGATTTGCTGTCAATGTATGAAACAGAGTATTTAGCAGTTGTCCAGGTTTTCTACAAGATGCACTATAAGACAGAGCTTAGCCCATTTTGCTCGCTTTGCACGAACCCTTGTTAAAGAAGAATGTTGCAAAAAGAATGTTACATTCTGCAGGAAAAGAAAACTATGATGAAAGGTAAACTGGCTCTTTTCATAACAAAAAAATTAGTTCTGACAAAAAATTGTCATAAATTACTCAAAACTATCAAATATGTAGATGATCATCTTGCTTGGCAGGGCAGAATACCGTTTATTGTGATTTTTTCTTCTGTGCAATGTTTTATTAAAAACCTCTTTGCTAAATAGATTATATTCTTGAATGTTATGGTGAATGATTGTTATTTTTCTACAATTAATTTGTAGAACTGTGATAATTGAATTTATTCTTGTCTAAAAATGTACATGACGAACTTGGATCTTAAAAAAGTTAAAATTTTTAAGTTATCAGGGTATTATAAAATAAAACATTTTTATTTTATTTCTTTACTACAATTTTACTTTATTGTTCCCAGTGTGAAGAAAAAGTTTTTCCTAGTGATACATATCTATTTTTTAGTTGTAAAAATTGTAAATCAAATATACTGAAAGTCTCAACTAAGAATTTTTAGGAAAAGTTTTAAATTTCAGTCTTAACATTTAGGAAAAAATATCAAAACTGAAAGTTTAGAGTTGAAATTTTGACAAAAACAATTATTTATTTCTATCAGCATCACTTTGAAACAATTAAAACCTGTAAGAAAAAAAAATCAAAATTTCAGTAATGAGAAATTTCGAAGTCGCAATTTAGAAAAGGCAAAGAAAGGAAAAATCTAAAAAAAAAGTAGAAATTTCAAGTGAAAGTCAAAATTTAAACCCCATAAGGGCAACATTCCTGAAGCATAGTGGACAATCAAAGAGAGCAAATTCCGAATCTAGGTTAATTCACCGAAAAACAATTGACCTACTACAATTGCCCGAATACAAGTCATCGAAATCACAATTCTTGGTTTTTTCCGAATTTGCAAACTTAAAAGCCAATGCGTTCGTTACTTCAGAATTTGGGAAAAAAGCTTTTGCCCTAAATTATCTGTTCTTTTTTTAGTTTTAACTTAATCTCAAAATGTCAACCTTTTTTATGAAATTTTAGGTTTGAATTAGATTTTAATTTTAAGGTTAACAAATTTCGACATGCTGCCATTTAAAATATTTTTTCGAAAATTTTACTTTACTCTAGAAATTTAGACCAGTTCCACGAACGAAAATTCGAGTTTAAATTAGAGATTTGGGAATATTGTATAATAAATTTCTAGTGTGTTTTTAGCAATTTCAACGTTTTTCTTAGAATTTCTAGGTTATAGGTACTATGTTTAGCAGTTGCGTAGCGTGCCTTAAACGGGCCCTGTATCTGAATTGGTTGGTTAGGCCCCAATGAAGGGCAAAGATTTTTCACAGCAAAAATAAAAACACTCGCATTGAATTAAAATTATTAAATACTGACTAGCGAATGTCACCCGACCCCACTTATTACTTTTTTATTGCATATAGATTTTTTTTATTTCGATAATTTCAATTGTTTTTTGAATTTTTGTAATTTTAACTTTTTGTTTTACCAAAATTTTGATTTTTTTCAAAATTTTTACCTTATTTACAAACCTTCCCCTTTAGAAAATTTTGATTTTTGTTTGAAATTTGAAATACTTTAAAATTTCGAATTTTTTGAAAATGTCGAGTTTTTTTAATGTTTTAATTTTTCTCAAAATGTCGACTTTTTGATCAATATCAAATTAATATTTTACCGAGTAAAAGGTAAAAACTTATTTAAAAAGTTTGACTTTTTTCAAAACTTTAACTTTATCCAAAATTTCAACAGTTTTCAAAAATTGTAACATTTTTCAAAATTTGGACTTCCTTGAAATGTTTGACCTTTCTGATAATTTCGACTATTTTTAAAATTTTGCTTTTCAGATAATTCAGATTTTTTTTAAAACTTGAATAAAAAAAGTTTTGGTAAGATCAAATTTTTTTGAAGGAATGTTTTTTAAAAATTTCGATTTTATTTGAAAATTTGGACTTAAACTTGAACTTTTTAAGACTTGGATATTTCAGCTTTTTTCAAAATACTTGGATTTTTTAAGTTCCTACTTTTCAGAAAATTTTTGTTTTGAAAATATCGATTTTTTTGAATTTGAACTTTTCTAATGATTTTGGCATTTCTTCAATATTTACACCCTTAAAATTGTAGGTTTTCTTTAAAAATTTTAAAATAGTTGAATTCTTTTCAATTTGGACATTTTTGTAATATTTTAACCAAGTTTGGAAATTTTAGACTATTCCTCTCTAATTTTGAATGATTTTAACATTTTTTCAAATTTCAAAACAAATTTTTACTTGTTTTAAAACTTGAAGATTTTTCAATTTTTTTTATTTATACTTAAAATTTTTTACGTGTTTTCAAATTTCTTGACTTTTTTCAAAATTCTAATATTTTTGCAAAATTTCAACCCTAAAATTTGGACTAAAAATTTCAGCAACTATTATTCAAAATTTCAAATTTTTTTGGGATAGCGTAATTTGTTTTTGAATTTTTTTTTCAAAATTTCATGATTTTCGCTTTGTCTTTTTTTTGGACTTTTTAAATATTTTGTAATATTTTGAATTTTTGTAAAAATTTTAAAAATTTAGTCAAATTTGGACTTTTCAAAAATTTTAATTTTTAATAAAAGTTTCCATTCTAAAATTTTGGCGAATAGGTCGTAATTCTTTGAAAGTTTTGCCTATTTCTAAATTTTTGGTTTTTTTTCAATGGGTTATTTTTGCAAAATTTCGACTGAACATTTCGACTATTTTTTAAAATAACAATTTTTTTTTAATATTTCGTTTTGTTCAAAACTTTGTTGTTTTTGTAAAATTTCGATTTGGTTTGACTATTATTTTACATTTCAGCATTTCTTCAAAATTTTTAACTTGTTTTGAAAATTTTGCTATTTCTATTATTTTTGTCGTTTCTTCAGTATATTTAAAAGTTTCAAAAATTTTGAAGATTTGACCAAAAATATCTCAATTATTTTTAAATTTCGCCCTTTTAAAAAGAATTTGAATTGTTTTTAAATATGTCGGTAATTTTTCCGAACTCTTGAATTTTTTGAAAATGTCAACATTTCCAACATGATAACAATTTTTTCAAAATTTTGACCTATTTTTGAAAATCGTTATATTCTTTTTTGGAAATTGTAACTGTCTATGACATTTCAGACATTTTTAAAAATTTCGATTTTTTTTCAGTAACTTGGGCCTTTAAATTTTTGACTTAAAATTCAAACTGTTCTTGAAAATTTTGTCAATTTTTAAATTTTAGTCTCCTCCTCAAACTTTGGAATTTTTAGAACTTTCTGCCTTGGTTTCAAATTTTTTGAAAATTTCATTTGTTCCCAAATTTTAGTATTCTCCAAAGTTTCAACTTTTTAGAAGGTTTAAAAGACCATCTTTTAAAATGTCGACATTTGTCAAAAATTTCACTAAAATGTTACAAAAATGTATTTAGAGCTATAAATTATTTACCATTTTTTTAGATCACTAAATTGTGCTGAGTATGTGGAGATGACACGATGATTCATTGGAAAATTGGGACAATACAAGTACACCATCAAGGCGAGGGATAACAATATTTTAACTGAGATTCTCCCAATAAAATCCGAGTATACTGTAATTAATAAAATATTAATTATTCGTATCACAGTTAATGTAAATAAATAAATGAAAGATGTTTCAGGTTTTCTATTTATTTCCTTTAATTTACGAAAACAGTAGAGACATGGGCCTTCCTACTAATGTTATATTGCGTCCCAAACTTAAAAGTGGATAAATTTTAAACCGGCCAAATTTACAATCGATAAAACTGGTGAAATGAATTTTCCAAATTTCAGGTCTGCAAAGTCGATAGTTAAAGTTAGTATAATTACTCTAAGAGGCTAAGCGAGTTTCAAGCCCTTCCAAAATCCCAAATAGATAACAGTAATTTGGGAGAATAGGATTAATTTTTGGAAAACTATAACTTAAATTCTTTCCCAAATTTTTAAACTTTGCATTTTGACCTTTTCTAGATATTTAAATTTTTTTCATATTTGGAAGCAAAATTCTTAAAAAATCGAAGAATTTGACAGGTCAAACAAATATTACCTCCCATTTATACTTCTTTTGAAAGTCTGGAATATTCTTCGAAATGCACTTTTTTAAAAATTTTGATTTTTTTAATCTTTTTGAAAATATATTTTTTGTGAAAGGCTGTTATTTTTCCCAGATCTAGATTATATTTCAAAATTTAGAGAGCTTTTTAAAATTTGAATCTTTCCTGAAAATTTCCACTTTCCAGAATTTAGATGTTTTCAAAAATTTCGACTTGTCTGATAATTTCCACATTTCCTCAAAATTTCCAATCTATCAATAATCCTTTTTTTTAAATCATCTTACAAAATAATTTCGACATTTTTGGAAATTTTGACTTTTTTAAGAGTTGATTTTTTTTAAATTTTAGGCTGAAAATTTCGAAATTTTCTGGAAATTTTGATATTTTTTAAAAAGTTCGCCTATGCTTTATAATTTCCACATTGTTTTAAATTTCAACTATTTTTTTAAAATTGCTACTTTTTGCAAACTTTAAATTTTTTAATTTCTGAAATGTTAAAATCTTTTTTCAAAATTTTTTTAAAATTTGAATTTTTATGAAAAATGGTTTTTTTTGGAATGTTGCTTAAGATTTCGATTTTATTTCAAAATTTCGACTTTTTTTATCAAAAATGTTACTGTGGTCAAAGTTTAGGCTTTTTAATAAAATCCTATTTTAAGAAAAATTCACTAGTTCTTCAAAATATCGACTCTTTTAAAAATCTCTGAGGTTTTCATCAAAATTTCAATTTTTATTTTGAAAATTAGTACGATTTCAGAGATTTCTATTATTTTTTTTGAAAATTTCGATGTTTTAAAAATTAACTTTTTGAATTACAATTTTTTATATATGTTTGGATATTTTTTGACATTTTGACTTTTTTAAGTTTTGATTTTCTTTTTTTTTTAATTAGCGCTACTTTAGAACGTTCGCCTTTTTTTGAAAATTTCCATCATTTTTCAAATCTAGATATTTCTTGAAATGTTTGTGTTTTTAATTTCAGACTATTTTGCAAAATTTCCAATTTTTGATAAGAATTTAAATTATTTCAAATATTCACTTTTTTTAAAATTTCGCAATCTCGTAAAATTTTTGAAAATTTTGCATTTCCTATGAAAATTTCGATGTTTTTCAAAAATTGGACCTTTTCAAAATTTTTAGTTTTTTTTCAAAATTTGAACCATTTTTTTTTTTAAATTTCAAGCTCTTTCTTAGCATTAAAATGAAAATAAATAAATAAAAAGGACATGAAAAAGAACTGCATCTGTTTTCTATTTTATTTTAAAGCAGTTTTTTGCGTGGTTACATTATTTCATACAGTAAAATGTAACATAAAAAATGAATGAGAGGAAACAGGTTAACATTTAGAAAGATCAAAAATGCTTCAAATGTTGACACCTCATTCAGTTCATTTTGATTGTTGCTAATTTCCACAAATCCTTCTTTAATGCTTTGCTGTAATGTGGTGTTCAAAAGATTTTAACTTTTGGGTGTAACCAGCAATTTCAGTATTTTAACTCATTAGTCAGTAATACTGTACCTGGCTTTCAATGGGCCCTGTGAAAAATATTAAATTTAGGCCTCACAAAAAACAATAATTTCATACATACCACCTGAACATAATTTCGACAATTAAAAAAAAGTCATCATCATCATCATAAACACTTTTGTGGCCTATTCTTATCTTGCACCCTGTGCATTTGCACCTGCCTCTCTACAGCCCAGGTAATCAATGATCAAAATAGTTCCTTAAAAACTTCATTGTTTCTGGTCTGTAGTGTAAAGTCGCAAATTTTGTTGAAAATATCCTCTAATTTCATTATTCTGAAGTTGGTAAATACCTGAAAAATTTCAGTATGATATCTTTGCAGATTTACAATACCTAGTTTAAAAATATATTAAAAATTGTTTTGATTTTATGATTTATGGGTTACCTTGAAAAATGATTGGTCCTATGCGATTTCGATGTACATCTGTCCTATTTTTTCTGGATATAATGCTTTTTACTCTTACATTTTGTGAATCATGTATCCCATTGATTCAAACCAGTGTTCAACTGAGATGACTTTAATTGTTTTCAGGAATGTACAAGTAGATGCAACTAAAATACTAAGTTGCTGCTGAACTTATCACATGAATGTTCTTGGTGAACTTTCCATTATTGCTTCAGCCCCTGCGTCAGCATTGTTTGTGCATTTTCTTTGTGCTCCAGCAGACTCTGTTTTCCCAAAGTGCAGGAAATCTTCAGCAAAATTAAGAAAATCACTCTGCAAATATCCCATGGTCAAGCGAGCTTGTGCAGTAGTTTCCTCTGTGCCCCACTCTACCAACTTTTTGCGGCACGATCTGCTTCACTAAACAAATTTGTAACTATCCATAGTTTTCAAATAGTGCGCAAAATCCACAAAAAAGTTATGGCATTTAGTCCCCAAGTCTTCGATGCAATTTCACACGAAATAAACCCACTTTCGATCACCATTCACCTTTTGATCAGTTCGAGATCGTTTCATAAGAACCACTGCTACAAACATTTTTGGTTTCAAATGAAAACCATCGTAAAGAAAGAACAAACAGCGGCAGAACTATTTCACCACGGTATTCGTTTAAAAAGCAGGTAGGAAACCTCCGTAATGAAAAGCAGAGCATGATAAACAAAACCACAAAAATTGACACTATTGACAGTTGACAATGACAGGAGACCATTGAACTACTTTTACTTCATAGATAACAATATGTAATAAGAAATCGCCTGCCTTTTTGTTTTTCGTTACTTGCTCTTGCTTTTGTTCGCTATAACCTCTTCTACCAAGGCATTAGACAACCAAAGTACGCTTTTTACTTAAACACTGAATAGTTTATTCTGCAGCCGCTACCCTGATTTTGTTCGTATTACAACAAACATTAAATTCTTTTATCTATTATAATTAATATGCCTTCCTGCAATTTGCATTAGATATGCTAAATGATTTTAAATCTATTTATCATGTCTAACAGCGTTGATTCAATCAACGCTAACAGTATAACGAAAATATTTTAAAATTTTGGCAACGCCGTATTCAAGCTGACAGAGATCAATTTGGATATGTCATACCATAAACTTAATAAGTATATGTATCATACGAAGCTACACGACCGCCAGTGGCAGCCTGAAAAGAGGTTTTAATTATGATTTAAAATGATTTTGTTTTTCGGCGAAAATGTATTTTAAACATATATTTTTAATAGCGGATTCGTATCATACTCATTTTTCTCTACCTTCTGTTAAAATTAATGACATTATGACTTAATCACCCTGTATATGCGAGTAATTGTGCTCTCTGTAACCGCAGATTTTCAGTAGTTTTTACCCGGAATTATTAAGTGCGCTTTACACCTAAATAGTGCTTGGGAATAGTGTAACATGCTTAAATAAGATGTAATCTTGTGACTTGTGTATATGAACAGTTATTTTGCAATTTGTGTAATTAGCACAGTACTGTTACTTGAAATTTTAACAAAAAAACTTATCTGTTACTGATAGGCAACGCAGATGTGCGTATTATGTAAATCTGGAATCACACCAGCTGCTCATGGACTAAAATGTTCGAAATATTTTTCTGTCCATCACATCAAATGTATTGACATGGTTAAGCCTCAATATGATCTCTTTAAGAGTACTGCAGGACTAGAATGGATTTGTAACACATGCCAAATTCCTGAAAACACTGTACCAAAGCCAACTGTGATTGCTATAAGGTCATCCTCCATCTAATAGATCTTATTTATAACTTTAAAGACGCGATCGAAGAGTTGAAAAAACAAGTATTAGTTAAATCGGAGTCAACCGGGGAGTTAAGCCTAGAAGAGATAGTAAAAAAGGTCACTGATAGACAATATCGTAAGAAAAACATCATGTTTTACAATATTCGAGAATTACCGCCCACATCATCAGTAGAAGATCGCAAAATTAATGACATAAACAGTGTTAAAGATATTTTGAGCTCAATGTCATTCAAAGAAAACAGCGTAAATATACTGAAATCCATACGAATTGGTAAATTCAACCCAAACTCTGTCAAACCACGACTGATCAAAATTAGCTTGGAAAATCAGGAGTTAGTCTCATCCATACTAAAAGGAATGAGAAATAGTCCTCGATATAAGCAACAGAATATCAGCATCTCGCCTGATCGCACTCCTAGGGAAATTGGCGATTACCGGAAACTTAAAGCTCAAAAAAAAAAAAAAGAAAAGCGAACGGTGAAACTGGCCTCTCTATTAAATATATTTATGGTATACCCCGCATAACTTTAAACAAATTGAAAGATTTAAACTGATAGGATCCAGCAGTTCGTATTCAAATGTATATTATCAAAATATCCGTAGCATCCGCTATAAAACCACCATCTTCTTTAATTGTGAAAATTGTGACTGTAAAAAACGATCAAGTACGAAAATATCTAACTCTGAAATAATCATGATATATCAAAATGTGGGAGGCTTAAATTCTAAAATCAATGAATTTTCTGTTAATTGTTCCAGTTGTGATGCTGACATTGTAGTACTTGCAGAAACGTGGTTAAAAGATGATGTCTTATCCGATGAATTATTTTCCTCACAATTTCAAGTATTTCGTGCAGACAGGAAATTTGGTCGTGAAGAAGGGGTACTAATTGCTTTAAGAAATCAGTCCTTTGTTTCAATGCTAGATATAGAATCTCCAGTGCGAGCAATAGAACTCGTGGGGATTAAAGCGCAGTATCATAGTTTCTTAATCAGCATTATAGCTTTATACATTCCTACTTCGCTAGGTATCAATGCATATAACACAATTTTCGATTATCTGGAAATTTCTCTTGATTTTACTTTGCATATATGTATTATTGGAGATTTCAATATTCCTGAATTGTATGAATGTACCGGGTGACCAACTAAGAAACGACGCCGGCTGTATCTCAGGAACGAATCACTTTACAGCTTTGGAAAAAAAATTTCAATAAGAAAAGTGGCTCTCAAAAATCGCTGGAAAATATTTTTGAAGTTCTAAAATGACCGCTAGGTGGCGTAATAGGTAACACTTAACAGAAAATTAGAATTTTCTCGAAATTTTGCCTAATTAAGGTATATGGAAAATACATGTATTGTAATCCTAGATTATTTTCGATTTGTTTTGCTTTACACTTTTTGTTTTGTCTTTAAAAATAAAGTGGTGGGGAGACGTAGAAAAAATTTTTTTAAATATCTTTTACTTCAGTTAGCCTTAAGGAAATTTAACAAATTCAGTCTTTATAAAAAGAGTGCTATTTAGTCTATCGACGGCACTTTCACGTGTTTTTATTTTAAAATTACTGTCGCTGCTACAGTGCGTTATATAAAATGGTAACAAATTTCGCCGTTTTTCTAAAAAAAATTAAATAGAATGATACGTCAATTTGGATATCTTAAAATAGAGAATTAAAAGTCCTAAATATCAGTAGAAATCGCAACTCGATATCTTTTGTCTAACCGAAGATATTGGCAAACAAAGTTTAAGTTATGAATAATCACATAGTTTGTCTACAAAACTGGTAAAGTGACCCTTGAAAAAAGTTAACGGCGAAAATGAAATAAAAAAAGTGCAAATCTTTTAAGGTTGCAAATGTGTTTACTACCTGCTCTTCTAACTGGATTGTTATTTCCGCTTTTACATTTCTTTATAAAATAAAAAATTGGTTTCAGGGGACAAGATTTGTATTTCAATTTTTAAAATTAAAAAGATTTAAACAAATGAAGAAGCATTTAAAATGCCAACTAACCATTTATTTCAAATGCATAAAAATGCAAGCGATGCTGCTAAATCTACGCGTGCAGTATCCCGAAAAACGTAATCAAAGTGAAAGAGTTTTCCTTCGACTGATACATCGCATACGCACCACAGGAAATGTGCATGTTGCTATGTTCAGAAGATAACGTAGAGGTGGCATCGAGCAAAATATTATAAATGTTTTAGAATATGTGAAATTTAATCCTCATTTAGGTGCAAGAACAATAGCTAATGACTTGGGGATATGCTAAACCACCGTTCAAAACCAGGCCCACGTGGCAGGTTATATAGAAAGTGGAAGTCAGTTTTCTTGGCCATCCAGGTCCCCAGATCTGACTTGCCTTGATTTTTATTTGTCAGGAGCATAGAAGACCTTGTTTTTGCCAACAAGCCTACAAAAGAAAGGGCATAATTTAAAGAATAAGAAACAATATTTAGAGAGGTAGAATGGTCAATGGTAAAAGTTAAAAAAGCAGTGTTGTTTATTCGTCAGAGGATTCACTGCATGAAAATGATGGGCTACAATCAGTTTGAACATCTAAAGCTCCAGGATATTAATTTAACATTTTAAATGTAATGCAGTGTCTTTGTTTTTACTTTTTTGAATATTAGATTTTTTCTTTGATTAATTTTTTTACATTATTCAGTGTTATTACTATTAGATCATTTTAGGTATGTTAATTATTTTTTTTTTAAATTGTGACAAAAAATTTGTGCGTAGATTTTGTATTCTAAATGGTAAACAGTGTCATCAAGCTTTTACGTCACTGAGATTTTATTTCCCAATATCTCCGGTTAGATAGATATCGAGTTGCGGTTTTCACCGATATCTGGGGCTTTCAATTTTCTATTTTAAGATATCAAAGTTGGCATATCTTCCTATTTAATTTTTTTTAGAAAAACGGCAAAATTTGTTACTATTTTATATAAGGCGCTGTAGCAAGGACAATAATTTTAAAATAAAAACATATAAAAATGCTTTCGATAGACGAAATAACACTCTTTCTATAGACTAAATTTGTCAAATTTTATCGACGGTAACTTACCTTAATAATTTTTTTTTTCGATGTCTCTTCACCACTTTATTTTTAAAAATAGAAGAAGGAGTGTATAACAAAAACATATTTTAATTACCCTAGGATTACAATGCATGCATTTTCAATATACCTTAATTCAGCAAAATTTCGAGAAAATCCTAATTTTCTATTTAGCTTCACCTATTACGCCACCTAGCCGTATTTTAAGAAGCTCCACAAAGTATTCTTCCCAGATTTTAGACTTTTTTGACTAAGTAATTTTTTCGAGACAACTGGGATGTTCGTTGTGAAATAGCCGGTTTTACCTTTTGGAAATTTAAACCTTTTTATAATAATTCACTTTCACTTTTTACCCAAATATCTTTGTCAAATAAAAATTGACACTCTTTAAAATTTAGACCTGAATTGTACTGAAAAACTTTAAAATTCTTCGAAAAGGTATTCAATTCTTTAAAAAAATACATCAATTTAAAATGGATGTATTAGTAAATTATTGACGGTTTAAAATTTGACTATTTAGAATTACATATTTGTTTAGAAATTTCAACCATAATTTTAACCTTTTAAAATTTTACTTTTTGAAATCATTGATTTTTTCAAATTTTGAATTTCTTCCTATTATTTTAATTTATGTGTAAAATACTTTTGTTGAAAAGTAAATTTAAAAAATTAAAATAGTTTAATATTAAAAATTTCAACTTTTTTCAATGTGTTTTCAAAATCTTTCTTCAATTTTGCTTTTTCTGAAATTCAAATTTTTTTTGTAAATTCCGATTTTTTTTAAACTTACTTTTTAAAAAACTTGAGCTTTTTCGGAAAAATCGTGATAAAATTTTGAATTATGAAAATTTCGTTTTCTAAATTTGTCATTTTTAATTTTGTATTTTTTAAAAAATTGAACTTTTTAGATATTTGATATTTTCTGTTTGAAATATTGAACTTAAAATTTGGACTTTTTTAAAAATTAACCTTTTTTGAAAAGTTCAAAATTTTAAAAATTTACTTTTTCTAAAAAAATACTTTATACAAAATATACTTTTTTGAAAAACCTTTTTCTAAACTGACTTTTTGAAATTTGACGAAATAGATTTTAAAAACTTCAAATTCGTTTTTTGTTTTTAAATTGTTTGAAAAATAATTTTGAAACTAATTTCAAATTTGATTTTAAAAATTTGATTTTTCGGAAATTTGACTTTTGTTCAAAATCTTTAATTATGTCGAAAATTTCGACTTTTTGGAAATTTGATTTTATTTTAAATCTGGTTTCTTTCATAATGTTTTGACCATTTTTTAAAAATGTCTAAATTTTTCCAAAATTTAACTTTTTCTGAAATTTTAAATTAATTTGAAAATATTAATTTAAATATTTTGAAATTTTTTTGAAAATTGACCTTTTTTTTGAAAAATTGGGTTTTTTTTTCAAAATTCGACTCTTTCTCAAAATTTTAATTTTTTTCTCCAAATTTCAAGTTTTTCTCCAAACGATTTCTATATAATTCCCAACTTTTTTGAAAAGTTTCACTTTTATTAAAAACTTTAATATTTTTTAAAAATTCGACTTTTAAATTTCGGTTTATTATTGAAAATTTCGACTTTTTAACAATGTGGACATCTCAACATAAAAACTTTTAAAAACTTTCTTTTTTAATATTTTGACTTTCTTTTCTGATTGGAAATTTCGATGTTTTTTAAGCTTTTGATTGTTTTAAGAATCTGGAGTGTTTTTCGAAATTTTTAATTATGATATTAATTTCGACTTTTTTAAAAAATTGTTTTCTTCCACAATTTAGTACTTCTTCCCAGAATTTTGACTTTTTTTAGACAAGTCAATTTGTTCGAGATTTCAACTTTTGGCGGAAATTTCGACCTTTTTGAAATACGATTTTAAAAATTTCGACCGTTTTGGAAATTTAATTCTTTTTCTCAAAATATTTACTTTTTTAAAAAATTGACACTCTTTTTAATATTTAGACTTTTCTGAATTGTGAATTGAAAGGTTCGACGTCTTTTCAAAATTTCTTTTCTGGAAATTTTCAATTCATTTAAAAAATTAAGTTTTAAAAATTTGGATTTATTTTAAAATTTTGACGCTTTGAAAATTTTGACTTATTTCAGAATTTCACTATTTTTTAAGAAATTCTAACCTTTTGATAATTTTAACCTTTTAAAATTGTGACTTGACTTTTTTCAAAATTCAAATTTTTTTCTCGTAATTTTGAAATTTCAATTCCTTTATTTTTATTTATTTTGTAAAATCTTACTTTTGTTGAAATTTTAAACATTTAAATAAATAAAATATTTATTATTAAAAATTTCAATTTTTTTAACAATGTAGACTTTTCAAAATTTTCTTTCTTCCAAATTTTGACTTTTTCTCTTAATGTCAACTTTTATGTTTGGAAATTCCGATTTTTTTGAAGATTTTGACATTTTTAAAAATCTTAAGTGTTTCTCAGAATGTTTAATTGTGATGAAAATTTTGACTATATTGAAAATTTGGTTTCCTCTACAATTTAGTACTTTTTCCTAAAATTTTGAGTATCTTTTTAAAAAATTAAATTTTTCGAGACGTCAACTTTTGATGGAAATTTTGACTGTTTTGAAATATTGACTTAAAAATTTGGACTTTTTTTAAAAAGTTGGACCTTTTTTGAAAAATTCAAAATTTTAGAAATTTCAGCTTTTTCTAAATAATTCTACTTTTATATTCTTTTTAAAAGTTTATACTTTTTTGAAAATGAACGCTTTTTGTGAACGTTGCGACGTTTTTTAAAAATTTCAACTTTTTTGAAATTTTTAAATTTGTCTAAAAATTGAATTTTTAAAATGTTGATTTATTTCGGAATTTTGACTTTTTCGTTAGAAATTCCAAGTTTTTGATAATTTGGACTTTTCAAATTTGTTAGTTAAAAGTTTCGTCGTGTTTTCAAAATTTCAACTTTTTTGGAATTTTTGAATTCGTTTAACAATTGAATTTTTGAAAACTTGAACCTATTTTAAAATTTTGAATTTTTGAAAAATTTTGATATATTTCGGAATTTTGACTTTTTATTTAGAAATTCCAAATTTTTGTTAATTGAAAGTTTCGACGTTTTTTCAAATTTTCAAGTGTTTTGGAAATTTTGAGTTCTCTTAAAAAATTCTATTCTTAAAAATTTTGAGCTATTTTAAAAATGTTGAGTTTTCTGAAAATTTTGACTTATTTCGGAATTTCAATTTTTTTTGGAAATTCCAACTCTTAGAAAATTTGAACTTTTAAAAATCGTGATTTTAAAGCTTCGACTTTTTTTTTCCAAATTTTAACTCTTTGGAACTTTTTGAATTCTTTTCAAGAATACGAATTTTTCAAAAATTTTGCGCCATTGAGTTTTTTGAAGATTTTTACTAATTTAGGAATTTCAACTTTTTTCTGATAATTTGGATTTTTCAAAATTGTGAATTAAAAGTTTTGACGTTTTTTAAAAATTTTGAATTCGTTTAAAACATTTCTAATTTTAAAAATTTGGAGTTATTTTAAAATTTTAAATTATTTGAAAATTTGAATTTATTGCAAAATTTCAACTTTTTTTGAAAATTTCGACCTTTTGATAATTTGAACGTTTTTGGAAGTATCCATTTCTCGAAAGCTATTTTCTTTAAATGTTGAAGTTTCAAATAAAATCTCAGGAAAAAAATATACTCTTACCCAAGTACCATTTTATGATTAAAATGGTTTTTGTAATTTATTAACATAAATTCTGAATTTAATCTTGCGATTTTTCTTAGAATTTTTATTCGAAATTAAGAGTAAAGATACAAATTTAAAGAGAATAATTCGAAAACTAAAATAATCCAACACTAAACTGAACATTAGCGAAATAATATTCAAAATTTAACTTCAAATTGGAAAATCCGGATTTCTTTCAAATAAATTTGGACAAATATCTGGATTTAGATTTAATTTTTTTAAATTTTTTTCAACATTTTGAATATTTTTTCAAAATTTGAATTTTGTATTGAAATTCTGAATTTAGATCAATATTTAGACTGATCAAAACTCGACAAAAACAAATGTTACTTTTTGAATGCTGATGCACTCACAATTAGGGAATTTGATCCCGGTCTTTATCGTCGTCTTAATCGAGTTAAATTGCTTGTATAGAAAAAAAAAGAAAATCCAAAAAAATATGATAAGACAAATACATAAAAATAGAAAAAAATACGATTAAAATTTCAAGAAAATTCTAAATGTTTGCTAAGATTAAATTTTAGGCTAAATTTTGAGAAAACATATCGAAATTTCGTTAAGGAATATCAGAATTTTGGGAAAAATCGAAATTTCGAGAAAAAAGTCAAAACTGCTGTAAACGTTATTGTTACAGAAAACTAGAAATTTTGAGGAAACATGTCGAAATTTTCATTTAGGTAAAAAAAAACTAATATCTTAGGCAAAATACGAACCCTATTACGCTCTTTTTTCAAACCAAATGAAAAATTCTATTAAAATTTCACAAAAGACATCGCAATTCCTATAAATTTTGTATGAAATATTATACATTTTTTCAGAGAAAAATGCAAGATTGTAAACAAAGTCAACAGTTTGAAAAATACTTGAAATCTCGGGAAATAAGATGAAATTTTTATATATAAATTTTGAGAAAACCATTCCCTTTAAAAACGAGAAAAAGACAATTTAGGAAAAAGTGAAACCTTAAGGAATAAAATCAAAATTTCAACAAAAACGTTGAATTTGGAGAACAAATTTTGGATTTTTTTGCAAATTTTTGTTTTTTGCCGAAATTTTAATTTCTATGTACTAATATTGATAAAAACAAAAAAAATAGTCCAGGATTTTCAAATAAAATCAAATTTTGATTAAATGCAAAATTTAAAAGAATTCATAATCAACTAAAAATTTGGATTTTAAAGTTAAAATAAAAAAAAATAGAGAAAGTTATTAAAAATTGCAACGTAAGATTAGATTTTTTGACAAAAAGGGCATTTTTCAATTGTGACTTCAAAGTTTTTCAATAAAAATCCAATTTTTAAAACTTTTCTTTGTAATTTTGACTTTTAATCCCGAAAAGCGGATTGAAATTTTATTTGTTTAGAATAAGTCGAGATTAAAATTGAAAGTATGAAATCTATTTAGATTACCTTTTTAGAATTTTTCGCTTTCCCACGAATTTTTAACTTTAGGCTAAAAATTTTTAAGTCAAAAAATATTGATGTTGAATACCAAAATTGTGAAATTTTTAGTAGAACTAAACAAGAAAACCCTTAATTGTGATTTATTGATTTCAAAAATCAATTCGAAATTTAGGTAAAATTTTCCCTTTAATATCGAATAACCTACTTTTTTCTAGAAATTTCACTAGAACATTTACAATCTATACACAACCTATACGCCGCGATCGATATCTGACAAAGTACGTATCCAAAAAAATTAAAAATTTAACAACTAAGCAAAGTTGACAAGGCCAATACAACTAAAATATTGGCAAAGTTGTAATACTTTCGGTTATACCGGAAGTTTACACAAACTTCGTTATTTTAAATAAGACCCTAAATATTTTTGCATTTTTAGATTTAATTTAATATTTTAAGGCCAGTTTGAATAATAAACATTGTTCTTAAAATTTATAGTTTTTGAGATAATTGGATTTTTATAAAAAATTTGACAAACGCCAGATCCCATGAAATTCTTTGTATCTTTTTCCAGAAACTAGATATTTATTTCATGTTTGGCACGTAAGTAGAATCCACACGAAGCAATCTTGCACAACTTTTATAGATTAAAAAACATTATACCGAGTGGTGATTTCACGACTGTACCTTTTGGTAAATTCAAACAGCGATAACTTTGTTATCTCAAATAGAACACCCTATATTTTTTTGGCCCATCTAATGCAGATTCTAATATAGGCATTGCGGAAGTTTTTTTACAACTTTTGAAAATAATACAATTTTAACATTTTTTTTTTATTTCACCGTCATTGAATTCTTATTGAGTATTATACTAGTGACATAATAAGTAGAGACAAATGAAATGTACTTAAAAAAAGAAATAATCGATATCGACATTTAAATTATAAAACAATCAATAAAATTACTTATAGTAGTTCATAGTGTGTGATAAAGCTAAAATTAAAACATGACTAGTTGACGTAATTGGAAATCCTATTTCGACATTTATTATCAACAACAGATTTTCTTTTATCTGATTTCTCTTTGACAAAGTTGAAATTTGTGAGATTTCCTACCATTTGCTTTACTAGATTTCATGGGGGTTTAATTGGATATCGAACAAATTGATATGGAGCAAATTTATCACTGTATCACATGTTTGTGATATTACTCTCTTACATCTCAGAAAATAATAAACAATTTAAAATAATTCTCATTACTAAAAAAGATGGTCAGGCATGTTTTCATTTTAACTTCAACAAACACCATAAAATAAACTATAAATAATTTACCAAATGGTTTCCTGACAGTATAATTGTCGATAGAGATTTTTTCTACTCATAACTTTACTGATATGTTACCCGATAAAAGTTAATTTAAGGGGAAATGGGAAAAAAGTAAAAAATTGCAATTATTTTTAAAAGTTGTAAGAGCAACCCTTAAAAAGCTTATATTAGGTGAACGATACTTAAAATCTACATAAGATAGGCTGAAAAAATATAGGCTGTTACATTTGAGATAACAATCTTATCGTTGTTTGAACTTACGAAAATATGCAGACCTGAATTCAACACTTGGTATAATGTTTTTAAACTTATGAAAGTTGTGCTCTACTCACCTACTAAATATGAAATGAATATCTAGTTTTTAGAAAAAGATACAAAGAATTTCGTGGAACCCCGCATCTGTTAATTTTTTTCAATAAAAATCCAATTATCTCTAAAACTATAAATTTTAAGAACAATATTTGTTATTCAAAGGGGCCTTAAAATATTAAATTAAATCTAGAAATGCAAAAATATATATCTTATTTAAAATAACGAAGTTAGTGTCAACTTCCGGTGTAACCGGAAATACTACAACTTTGCGAATATTTTAGTTGTGTTGGTTCTATAGTCTTTGTTAATTTTTAAATGTTTTAGATAAATACTTTGCCAGATATCAATCACGGCGATTCCCGAAGGGATAAACTGTATAAAAAGGTGAAACTTGCAAAGGTTTTTGTTGATAGATTAGGTTTATTTTTCGGTAATTTAAACTTCACCATTTTGCTAATAATTGCTGTTACTATTTTTAGATTTTTTTTTGAAATTCAATTTTGAAAGCAAATCTGCGTATATACATTTAGTAGGTGGTAGACTGAGACTTTCAGTTGTCCGACATAGTACCAATCCAGGTATCACTAG
Source organism: Dastarcus helophoroides (assembly GCA_028583605.1). Lineage (NCBI taxonomy): Eukaryota > Metazoa > Arthropoda > Insecta > Coleoptera > Bothrideridae > Dastarcus > Dastarcus helophoroides. Next base: position 25,054,558 of record CM053336.1, read on the forward strand.
GAGGCAGTGAAATGATGTTTACATTATGTTTCCGTCTCTGACACGTGAGACGGTTCCTGTTATTCTTCTTTCCTCATCATCTCCTTTTCTTTGTTTTTTTTTCATCCCTTTTATTTTTCTTATAATTATTAAAAACAAAGATGATGAATTCTCTTTGTGCAAAAAATCCGGACGTAAACTACCCTCCCGTTTGGATGTCCGGGTGGAGGGTGTGCGAGGGAATTCAAAATCGCCACGGACCAATTCTCTTTCAGATAATTTATTTAAAATTTAATTTTATAACATTCGAGGGTTAAACTCAAATCTAAACTCGGTTCATCAACACCTTCAAAGTGAAACACCGCATGTGCTATCCCTGACAAAAACCCATGACTATCCATCCATTAGTCGGGTCCATTTGATTTGCCTTAATTACTAATTGCACACAAAGTTTCGACACAAGAGGGGAAGAGGCATACAAGACAGTCAAAGGCAGCAAATTCCTGAACGGTCCAGCTTGACACAGTAAGGATTTCTGTCTATAGAGATTCTTTTTTCCATAGAACTTTTAAGCTATGGAAGTCGTGTCCGAAAGAAATTTTCTCCAAAAATTACAACCTCTTCTTGTTTGCCATCACTTGTAGACTATTGCAATTAGTTGAGGAACCCACAAGCATTCCTGATGTTGAACCTGATCTACTCGACCTTTTTTTTACAAATTCTTCAAATTCGTATAAAATCACTGTGACATCGCCGCTTGGAAATTCCGATCACAAGCTTGTAGCAGCCTCTCGCTCGCTTTATATTTTACTTTTTTTTCGGACACAGCTCCGTAAGATTTGGCACTTTAACTCTGCTAACTGGGAAGAACTAGGAGACTTCTTTGCACCTGTTTCATGGCAAGATCCCTGCTTTAACTTAAACAACTTTTCCCTAATCGCCGAATCTATCACTGTTCTCCATTTTCAAAAGAAGTCGGCCTCCAGTAAATCTAGGTTCAGCAAATAATGGGCTCCAACTTTGTAGATGCACGAAATTTTTGTACATAAGATATGGACAAGGCAAAAAGTCATTTTGATCGTAAAAAACGCCAGAGGCCTATTAACTGACAGAACGTTTTCAGATTTTCTTGGGTATTTGCAAAGTCGATTGAAAAAAATTTTGCATCTCCTAATTTATCATAGTTTCTCAATGACAACAACAATAGTGTGACTTGCTGCAATTCCATCTTTGATTTTCGAAACACAGAACCTCCTATTCTTCCTAAGGTTAGCACTTTGTTGCCTAAAGTTGTTTTCAGACAACGCACGGTTAAAAAGGTTCTCCTCGAGCTCGACAAGCTCCTCGAAAGCTTCTGGCTTGGATGGTATCCCGGCTAATGTTCTTAAGAAGTGCGCTCCAAATTGTCTATACCTTCTTACAAAAAAGGTGTATTCCCTAACATCTAGAAATCTGCTAGGGTGCCGCCTGTTCCTAAATACGAAAAAAGGAATCTGGCTGAAAACTATCGCCCTATATTATTTTTTGCTCTTATATCTAATGTGATGAAAAAGGGTATCAACATCGAGATTCTTAAATATCTGGATGTAAATAGAATCATCTCAGACAGGCAATGTGGTTTGAGACAACAACGCTTAACTCGCGATCTACTGGCATATATTACTCACATGTGTATCTCAGCTATGAAAAAACATGAGGCTAGGATTGTGGCATTGAATACCTCAAAGGCCTTTGACGGAGTCTGGTACCGATCTCTTCTCGCCAAATTAACATCTTATAGTCTTCCTCTTGAACTCTGTAATTTAATATCCAATTTTCTCACTGACAGATCTCTTCAGGTTGTTGTCGATGGCATCTCATCCGAGGCATTTGCGATTAATAGTGTGTGCCTGAGGTGTCAGTGCTGTCTCCTATGTTTCTGTTACACCTAAACGATCTCTTAGCTTCAACTTCTAATTCGATATACAGCTACGTATATGACAGTAGCCTAGTGTCATATTTTTTATCCGACAAACCATTATCTTTGCTGCTGTTACAGATGATTATTCAAGATCTCTTAATCATTTTGGAATAAACTAAGAAATTCTAGTCAACTTCAGTGCTTCAAAATTTCGGGCCACGGTTTTGTCTAAGAAAACATCAAGGGATAATGCAACAAAAATAATCATAAACCTATGGAATCTAATCTGTCTATCCTAGGAGTAAATGCAAGCACTAATTTCTATTGGAACGAGCATGTGCGTGCCATTGCCAAGCCTGCCTCTGAGAAGCTAGGCTTTTTTTTAAGCTAAAAAGTACTTTACATCTCATTAGCCATTCACAGAATACAAAGCTCAAGTTAGGCGAACACTATAATGCTGTTTTATGTTTGGAGTTAAGACTCACAATAAACTTTAGCTCATTTGGAATCAATTCAAAGAAGAGCGGTACGCTTAATTGATGACAAGAGTTTGACCGATTCTCTCAAAAAACTAAAGTATAGGCGGATAGTTGGTGACTTAGGTCTTTTCTACAAGTACTTTCATGAAAAATGTTTGCAGGATAGATAGGATTGTTCCTTTTAAGAACAGGATTTTTGAGGCATACAAGACAGTCGGAGACAGCAAATTCCTGTACGGTCCAGCCTTATATAATGAAAACTTCTTCCTGCGGAGACTCTTTTCTATAAAAATTTTAAGCTATGAACTCGTCATCTAACGGAATGTTTCCTAAAAATCAACCTAGCCTTGTTTGGTAAGGCTGTTTATTGCCATCTATTTTTGTTTTTGCATCCTACTAGTAGTGCTTTGAAGGCATAATGGGGATACCTTTTACGAGAAAATTGAAAAAAATAAATAAATATAAATTGCTAGAAAAAAGTTTAAATTTTGCAGAAGAATTTCAAATGTTGTTGAAAAAAAATTATAAAGAGACTAGGGAATTTTTCAACAAAGAAACAAATGAATGTGTTGATGTAACATGCATTTTGTTCCAAACAGTAGCAAAAATTACGAGAAATGCAAAATGCGCTATTTTCGGTTTCTATTGTTAAGTTTGGAACAGTTAAAAATTATTTAACCAAAAGACAAAACGTTTAACGTGTCCCAAAATTTGAAATAATGTACAAGAGTGCCACTAACAAAAAAGGGTTCGGACCTGACAAATGACCAGTTAAATGTTCTGTAATTAAGCAGCTAAACGTGCTCAAAATTGAAAATGTGTATAACCGCAACCATAGACTAGTTTCGGCCTTCCTTGGCCTCATCAGTATGGTACGGTGGTTGTATAAACTTCCAACTCAAAGCCGTTAGTCAGTTGTATAAGTATCCAAGAGAATAAACCTCCATTGGGTTACTTGTAACTGACTTTTAACTGTTTCTTACGCAAACATTTTCGCTACATGCTAATTGAAGCATTCTTCTCTGCTGAGATAATACAAGTTTATTACGATGCAATTGAAATCTAATTTCATTAGAACCTAATGAAAACTAGAATTCAATTGCAACGTTCACGTAGATGAGGCAAAGCTTGTATCACGGGTTGCATCGCAACATTCATAGATACAAACGTCCTCGGCGTGACTTTACTTTCATCTAGTTTTGACAAATGACCAATTAAATGATCTGTAATTAAACAGTTAAACGTGCTCAAAATTGAAAATATGTACAACCCACCAAATTAAAGAAATGACTCTTCACTGGAGCGTTTTTACTGGATAGGCATAAAATATAACTTTTAAGACATGGTATTTAGGCCAGTGAAATAAGCCTCAAAATAAGGCGATTGGTGAAATAATTCGAAGAAAGCTGAAAAACATTTTAATCCCTTTATTTAATGTTAAGTATCGATAATCTGAGTTTGCACGGTCTCAGGAATTGCTCTTAACTTTGCAGCCCAAAAAAACCCCGAAATTTTTGCACTTTTTTACATTTTCCAGTAATAACTTTTAAACGATGCTTCTTGCGAAAATAGTAACTATTACAAGAATTTTAGAGCATTACATTTTGGTTAAAATAAATATTTAAAACCTAAAATTTGGCGCAGCGGCATAGGAGCAATTGAGAGCCAAAAGAGGGGACCTTTTTGTATAAAATTTGTATAAACTCACTGTACATGCTTTGAAACTGCTATTCTAACTTTAAAAACTTGTAAAAAGAAAGTTGTAGAGTATTAAATTTTTCGTCAGAATTTTATGCTCTATTTTCGTAAAAAGCAAGTTATCACTGGAAAATGGAAAAAAAGGCGTATTTTTTGGGCTGGAAAGTTAAGCTCAATTCCTGAGACCGTGCAAAATCAGAGAACTGATCTTAATATCAAATAAAGGCATTAAAGTGATTTCCAGCTTTCTCCGAATTATTTCACCAAAAAATCCTTATTTCACTGGTAATACCGTGAGCATTCCGCTAAAAGACGACACTCGACACAAAACATAAACGAGATAAAGAAAAATACCAAATTAGAGAGGACGCCAATGAGACGCGGTACTTAATTTCTATGAAGGAGGAACCTTTCAGGAAATTCTAATTTCACTAATGTTTTCGGAAGAAGTATAAAACCGCTTAATTTTTGGACAGAAAGACATAAACCGAGGTTATTGTTGGATTCGAAGGCCAGAACTTATTCTAATACAAGTCACAGATCTAAGACAACGAAATTACTGTTCCCCAGTGTTATTAGTTTCTCGCCTGAAAAAGGAACAATTTTATTTCCCCATGTTTTCTTCGGGAACATCGGGACGAAGAATCGAAAAAAGTGACGGTCCAGTTCAAAATGGAACGGATGGTTAAGTTATGTTTACTTTTTGTCTTGCCAATTTCTTGCGGGTTTGACTCTTGTATCGCTAGCAAGAGTCTTGATTTTGCTTATTCTTGCTGGCTTGTTTGTTTTACGGATGAGCAACAACAAAACAAATTAAGAATTTACTACGACACGATCAACTTAAAACATATATCATGAATAAAAGATGTAAAGACAAGAGAACACGCAAATTAGAAATGTGGGATTTCAAAACGAAGTCCACCCAAACTTCATTAAAAAAAATCGAAATTTTGAAATAAAAATCGAAATTTCAGGAGAAAATGAAATAAAATAAAATATTTTTTTAAATTTATGTTTTAAATTTCGGCTGAAACTTTAGTGAAAAAATAACGCTTAGAAGAAACACTTCAAATTAAATGTACATTGTTTTATTAATAATTTCTTTCTTATTGGCGAAATCTAAAGTTCAAATTTTAAAATTTTAAATCTACTTTATAAATCTTTGGGCAGAGACTGACAGACAACACACAAACTAAACCGGTGCGTGTAGAAGCATAAAATTTTACAAAGGTATTAGGTAATATTAGGTAAGCACAAATAGAGGATTTTTTAAAATTCAGCCTCTAATATGGTAAAAATATGCTTTAAAACCATTTAAAATATATGCAATGCATAATACACTGGTTGTGTTAAGCTTGCCTGTACGCGTTGAAAGATGACGTCGTTGACGTCTCCTCATGAATTTATCCAAATTTTTGCATGTGATTAGAACTATATTTGTAAATAAAAACTTACAAATTTAAGTCTTAAGCTCAAATATTGGCTTTAATTTGGTATTTATAATGTTAATCTTTAATTGTTGAAGAACATTGTTTTAGACATTTTAAAATTTCTTCTCAAAATTTCGATATCATTTCCAAAATTTGCATCGAAACTCAAAATTTCGAAAAACAGTTTTGTACAATTGTTTGAATTATAGGAAAATTTTTTTGACATTTTGACCTCTTTTGAATATGTTCAGATTAAACTTAAGTATACTTCTTTCTAAAATTTTCTTTAAAATCAAAATGTAGCTAAGTCTCGAATTTGTTTTATACAGTTCGTTCAATATTTTCAAAATTCAAAGTTTAGAACCTTAGACTTTTCAAAAAAATTGAAATCTTTAGAAATAAGCAAGTTTTAAAAAAATCAAAGTTACAAAAATTCTAAATTTCGAGAAAAATTCAAAATTTAATGAAAGAAATTCGAAGTTGTGCGTTATCGATTCGAATGATTTAGCACTTCGTGAATTGTAACCACTTTATTTCCAACTGATTCCGGAACAATTGAAATTCACGAACACTGTTTAACTAACTAACTTATTTATGATTAACTAACTAACACTGTCTAATGAACTAACTTCTGGAGGAAGCCGACCGCGTTTATATACCTTCCCGGTATTTTATACTCCATACAGATAAGGCCTATCGTTCGCGAAAATTTCTGGAGCTCTTACCTGCCGTTTGTTTCATTATGGCAACCGCTTCTCCCTATTAAAATTTTCTAGATCAATTCCTTAGGTACTAAATTCTATAATTACATTTCGATACAATTGTGAAAACATTTCGAAAACTTTAAGTCAAAATTTTAAAAATCCAATTTAGCCAAAATTTCAAAAAAAAACCAAAATATTATATTATACGAAAGAAATTTCTTAAATATGCTGAAATAGCAACTTTTAGATATTTTGTCTGTTTGCTTCAAATTTAACTTTAACTCGAAAAATTCATGTTTATCTCAAAATTTGGTATGTAGTATTTTTAGAAATGACGACTCTTTCTTTAAAATTGATCTTTATTTTTAAAATTTTGATATTTTTTTCGAAATTTTTAATTTTTTACAAATTTGTTTCTGGAAATTTAAATTTTTTTTTTCGTTGAAATTTGTCTTTTTCTAGAAATTCAAAACTTTTTTTTAAATCTTTTTTTAAAGTCCTTTATAATCCTAAATACCTCGACTTTTTTTAAAGTTTGTCTTTTCCTCAAAATTTCAATTTTTCTGTTCAAAATTCGTCTACTTCATTAGACAACTCTCCTAAACGACCATTTATTATTAACCAAATTTAACCCCCTGTAAAAATTTTCTTTTATTTTCTTGAAATTTTGCCTTTTTACCCAAAATACGTCTTTTTCGAGATTTTTTATTTTTTTTGCCTAAATTTTCATTATATTCCAAAATTTCCCTTTTCTTTTAATTGACTCTTTTTGGATTATTTTAATGTTTTTTCTTAATATTCGACCATTTTTCTTGAAATGTTACATATTTTTTTTTAATTCCGTTATTTAAGGTTTTTTTTCTAAATCTTTCATTCCTTTAAAATTTGACCGTCTAGAAATTTCGACTGCATTCCTAAAGTTTCTGGACATTTAGACCTTCTCTAAATAAATGTTTTTGTCAAAATTTTCATCCTTTCTTCTAAAATAAGTTTTTTCGAAACTTCGACCTTATTCATAAAATTCTATTTTCTCGTATTTTCCTTCCAAAATCTTTTTTTTTTAAATCCCTTCATCTTTCTTAAAATAATAATATTGATGAAAAAAATCGAAACTTTCAAAATAAAATGTAACATTTCAAAAGGGTTCGAAGTATGTTCTTTTAAAATTTTAAATGAAATATCAAAAAATTTACTATTCCAGTCGCAAAAAAGAGTTTTATTTGCAAAAATTAAGCTTTTTTTGAGGTGTTTACTTTTTTATTAGAAATTTATATTTTATTGCACACAGAATTTTGACTTAAATACCTATTCCATTTATAGAAAAATTCTAGATCATTTGAGTTGCAACATTTTAATAGGAAACAAATTATTTTGAGAAAAAATTTCAAATTTCGAGAAAAGCGCAACAAAATAAAATACAAATTTTAATAGGTAATTTTGAAATTTATACACTAGATTTTAAGGGAAGAAATCAAATTTCGAAAATAACTTTTAAATTTGGATTGGCCCATATTAGAAGTTTGTTAAAACTGAAAGCAAATTTGTTTCAACTCTCTGGAAATTTTTGCAAATTGGAAGCAAACCTATTTAAATTAGAAACAAATTAGTTCACAATACAAACAAATTTATTCAAATAATAATCAAATTTATTTAAATAACAAGCAAAGTTATTAAGAAAAACCAAAAAAATTATTGAAATCACAAATAAATATGTTGCAATTAACAGCAAAATTATTTGAAGTTGCATATTTTAAAACCTTTCGTGCATACTATAAGTATTTGGCTTGCATATTTCAAGCTTTTTACGTTGCATATTATCCGGTCCCTATTAAAGATGGTATCGAAAAGATGAACGTGTAATAATATTTTTTTACGTCATCTTGTAAAGGAACAAAAAACACCAATAAAATGCTATTTTAAGCTTTTCTATTCTTTTCAAATAATGCGAAGAAATAAAAACGAAAATTAAAAATTTTACTTTTTTAAAAATTTCAAGATTAGCAAAAGATATTTTTCCAATGACATATTCCTAATCGCCAAATTGCATAACTTTGTTCTAATTTAACTGGCACTGCATCTCTTACCATTTTAGAGATTCCTCTTGTAAAAAGCTCATTTGTTACAGCCTGTATAGGTTTTTCATTTTATAGGCTGTATCGATTTTTCGCGTAATATCTAGTGAAATGTACAAGCAATTATTTTGATTGTTACTGCACAGGAATAAAAATATTCCAAAAATTCCGCCCGGATTCCCACTTTTCCCGCACTTTCATTGCAGGTCTTCCAAGTATGCAGGATCGCGGGAGAACGCGGAATCCCACTTTGCTGGATTTCAAATCCTAGGACGTATTTTATGCAAAAGGATACAACTTACTGTAGCCTCTTTCCCCTGTGTACATACTATGTTATCTTGCGAATGGTTAAATTCTGCGTGTTGTTGGTTTTCCATCATGAATCTAAAGCGAATATTGCTCGTTCAAAATTATTAAATTCGTAATTAACTTACCTTGGTTTAGTGCCCTCGTAATTCCACAAATATGAATTATAACCTTTTAGATTTTTAGAACTGCCGAGGATAAGTTTGCCTGTTTTGTAGGGTTCTATGTGAAGAATTTCACCAGATTGAGTATCATAGGTTTTTTCAATGTTGCCAGCAGGTACACTGTACTCAAGAAGTTTATCGAGGTAAGTTCCAGCAATGATGCTCTTTCCTTCTGGCTTAAATTAGTAAAAAAAAATCATGATGTTTTTAAGTGGCACTAATTTTACTCACCATATATTTTACACAAGTGAAGTGTTTATCTTTCTTAACGTCAAAGCAAATATTTGTTACACAACAAAAATTTTTGTATATCCAGTAGCGATCCCTGAAAATCGATTGGGAACTTGAAGCGCAACTGTCATCACGGCTCGATCTGAAATTAATAATATCATTATCAAAATGCATAATTCATAATTCTTCAAAACTTATACTTTGCATAAAATGACCTAAATCTATACCAATATTATAAAGAGAATTTCTGATTGACTGAAAAATCTAATCGTCAACACAGAGCCAAAATTGTGGAATTCAGAAACACGAAATTTGGAACGTAGATTTTTTTCCTGGTCTAGATAAGCAATAAGAAGTGATTTTTGGAAATTTGTCCTGTAAGGGGATTAAAACGGGTTAACATGAGGTTTTAAAATTAAATATTAACATGGACCAAAGTTAATGGTGCATTTTATAACCTAAAATTTTGTGTAATAATTCTTACTAATATATAAATGTGAAAGTTCGTTTGTCTGTTTGTCAGCTTAAATGTTGTGATTTTGGGCACCTTCATAATATTCTACTCTCGCGCATATGGAGAATCTCATTTTCTACGTAAATAAATGCAAAGCTTGGCAATGACGATACGAAGACTGCGTCATCTATTAATGAGGGTCCAAACCACAAAACATATATATTAAGAAGACAGGGTACACAGAATTCATATATGTAATACTTCTATATGGCCAGCTCCCTATTCTCTTAACGAGTTTGTTCCAACCAAATTCGATAAAGATGGAACATGAATAAATGGCGAGTATTGCGCATGAATTGAACAAAATGAACCAATCGCTACGCGCGGCTTAAACGGATGTTTATGTTTGGCCGTGCACAGCTGACTTTGGCCATGCACAGATGATTTATAGCACCTGCGCATTGCGACTCATTAATTCGTGTGAAGGTCAGCGAGAAAGAGAAGTCTTTCCCATAAGAAACGAGGAACTGGCCATATAGAAGTATTACATATATGATAGAATTATACCACAACACGTTGACAGGAACGGGTAGTATGTATATGTATGTAAATATATGCTATACGTCAATCTTCTTCTTCCTTTATTTGATGAAGGACTTGCTTAATTCACATTTGCCCCGACATTCACTATTATTAATAGATTGTCGAAATAAAATTCGATTTCTGAATTATTCATTTATTTTCTAAACCAAGCAATATTACATTTTAAATGATAATATGTGGTTAAACTTTACAATAAATTTACATAATAACAAAATATTTGAAAACAATGTTTTCATAAATAATAAGAAAATAAAAAATCACCAAAAGCGTATATTGTTACATAAATTTTTCATTGCAGAAAGATCAGCCCTTGTATTTTTTATTTTAAATCTGTTTTGAAACTTTAGAAGTAACATTGCGATGAATTTGGTACATTTTTGATTCTTCTACAGTCAAATTCTGCCTCAGATTTACCAATTTGGTAACAACATTCCTGTCTGACTTTTCGAGAGAAAAGAAAATTGATTAATATGAGACATTTTTGAGCAGTTTGTGCCTTTTTGTAAGTAATTATGATCTAATACTATATTCCTCGCAACGTTGCTTCCATTTAGACTAATAACTGCTTCATTTTAGATGGGTCCAAAACTCGAAGTTGAAAGTACATTTTGATTTGCCTGTTTAGGTGTACGAGAGGCTTTAAAATTTTCTGACAACTATTTAAATAATCTGATTTATCAAAATGGTCATCACAGCTACTATAATTTTCACAAGAAAAGTCGGAAAACCAAAAGACCCGAAACAGTACCTTGACCGTGAAAAGTTTTATTTTTATAATCATCACTAATGATATAAGTATAACATGCATTCTTATAGGAAGGGTATTTGCATGAATAATTTATCTTACCGATAGTAAATGAAACTGTTATTAAGTTGGATAAAATTGAAAATAACCAAGTGGTCTATAAAATCAGATTTCCAATTGGCAAATGTAAACTTAACGCTATAAGAAAAAGCAATCACCCATCGATGTATGCTACACAAACCTATTGCCACCTAAAACAAAATAAAAAATTGGAGAAGTTGTGATTACGGTAAAGTAAACGTACCTGTAACATATCTTCGTTTGAGTCGAACTTCCTACCCATAAAATGGACTCGTTTTAAACATAAAAAACTAATAAGTCTAAAAAATAACATAACCCATCAAAGTATAATAAAGCATAGTTGGTGGCTGCTTTATTAATTCACCATAAAAGTAACAGAAGGTGATATAAATAATCACTTACGACAATATGCAACAGCATAAAACCGCGATAAGTAAATAAAAAATAAAACCGCGTAAACGAAACCCTAAAATAACAGAAATTAATGAAGTTGACATTTTTGACATTATTTGCATTATCATTTATCACAGACATGCCCATCACTTTGTAGTTATCTGCTTCAATAAGCGCATCAAAAATATCTTTTGTCTAACTTGATTATGAATACAAATTGTATAATACTCTTTCTTTTTAATTGCTTTGCAGCGTCATCAACGGGGCGGAGGTGAACTACTAGTTGAAGTTGACGTGTTGCCAAGGTCATGTATTAAATTTCACCCCCATGATATATTGTCCAAACTTAATGTAACTGCAGGTAGGATTCTTTTAGAGGAAATATAATAGTCTGGCAGTTTGACAGCATCATAACGCGATAGGGCGCGACTTCCTCTCTCCTTGGCTTCTCTGTGGTAATAGTTGTCAGATATCCTGTATTTGACGGATTCTTCCGTATTTTGGTAAATGCGTATTTAGAAAGAAATCTCACGAGTGCAACAGTAACCCAAATTTTCATATGAAAAATATAAAAACCTTTTTTGGGTCACTAATTTTTTTTGAAAGACAAAGTTCTACTTTTGATTAATCTCAGGTAAAATATTATTAAATAAATTTCTTGAATTGACGGATCAATTTATTTGTTTCAGTATTTTAATATTTTTCTGCAATAGATGGTGTTGCCGATCAAATATGTTTTCTTATTTATGAAGATAGTTTAAATTATGCACAAGATGCAATTGATGTATCGAAAAAAAAATAAAAAAAATATATCGACATGTTTCGATACATCGCAAATTTATTCGATATTCCATGTATCATAAATCCAACGTCATACAGCAACACTTCTCAACCACGCTTCTCATAATTTCGCTTTTGTCAAAATTTCTACTTTTTAAAACAAATTTTATACTATTTAAATTATACAACTTTTTTAAAATTTTGACTTTTTCAGAATTCGACATTTAATAAAAATCTTTTGCTTCTATTTAAAACTTCGATTTTTTTATTAAACTTCGAAAATTGCAATTATTTATAAAAAATTCAGTTCTAAAGCTTTATTTTTTTTTTGAAAATATCGAATTTTTTGGAAAATTGAATTCTTTTACGATTTTATTTGACTATTCAGACCCTTTCCAAAACTTGCACTTTTTTAAAATTTTTAACTTTTTCTCAAATTTCGATGTTTTTCAAAATTTTACTTTTTTAAAATATTGACTTTGACTCTAATTTTTGAAAGATTCGATCTTTTTGAAAATTTCGACTTTTGGAAGATATTGAAATTACATAAATTCAATCTTTTTCGAAACTTCGTTTTTATTTTGAAAATTTAAACTTTTTTAATAATTTTGACATATTTTTAAAATTTTTGGCTGTTTTTTTTTTAATTACCGACCTTTTTAAAGCTTACAATTTCTTTGGTAATCCTGATTTTTCAAAATTCCACTTTTTTATTAAACTTTAAAAAATGTTAACTTTTTTGCACATTTCGATTTTTTCAAACTTTGCTTCGACTTTTTTTTTGAAACTTCCTATATTATTTTTTAGAAACCATCATTCATTTTAAAAATTTTAAATATTTATATTAAAATTAAACGGAAGATTCAGTGCTGCAGGGATAACCGACCCCAAAGGAATAATAATAATATTAATATTAAAATTTCGAAAATCTTCAAAATTTTTACTTTTGTTTTCAAATTGTCTCCTTTTGTTCCAAAATTTTAACCTTTTCTGAAAATGTCTTTTACAAATGAGGACCTTTTTTTAAAAGTTATTATCTTTCAAATTTTGACTTCTTCCAAAAATTTTAAACTTTTGTCAAAATATTTTTTTTAATTTTTTTTTTTTAATATTTTTGACGATTTTCCCATTGTTCAATTTTTCACTTTTTGTAAGAATTTTGACTTTCTTCGAAAATTGCTTTTTTGACGATTTTTCAATATATTTCTTTTTTGTTAATGCGATTTTTTTTGTAATTTCGACTGATTCTTTTCGAAAATTTTAACTTTTTATAAAAATTTCGACATTTCTTTTTTTTCTGCTCACAATTTTAGCTTTTTGGAAAATTAGACCTTTCGAGAAAAATGGTCGCAATTTTGAAGCATGAATATTATGCAAAAAATTGAAATATTCCAAAAAAGAAGTCCATTTTTAAAAAATTAAGAAAGTGGAATTTTGGAATAAAATCCATTTAAGAAAAAAAACATATTTTGGATAAATAGTTTGGAATCCCGAAAAAGACATATTTGTAGCAAAATAAACCATAAATATTTTGCACAGAATATTAAATTTTAAAAAAATAGTCAAATTTGAAAATAGATCCCTGAAAAATAAAATTTTGAAAAAAGAGATTGAAATTTTAAAAGAATGATTAATTTCGAAGAAAAAGTTGAGATTTCTAGGCCCCTAATGGATATGATCTTAACATAAAAAACGAAATTTCCAAAACATGATTTTTAAAAAATAAAGTCAAAACTTTGAAAAAAATAGAAAAATTTCAAGAAAAAAAAATATAAATTTAAAAAAAAATGTTGAAAAGAAAATGGAAATTCCGAAAAAAAGATCAAAAATTCAAAAAAAGGAGAATTTTAAACAAAAAGTCCTCTTTTTCCAGAAATAATTTTGAGATAAACATAAAAGATTTTAAAAAAAGTTAAATTTTAAGCAAACAGTAAAATTATCCGAAGCTACTGATGCTAGTAGGTAGAAAATTTAAAAAAGAATTCAATTTAAAAAAACAACGTTTTTAAAAATACGAACTATTCAAAAAAAACTTGAAAATTGGGATACGAACTTTTGAGAACAAGTCAAATTTAAAAAAAATTCAAAGAAAAAGACGGAATATGATAGAAATTTAAAATATCTCACAGCCTTAAATTTCCAAAAAAATAGCCGAATTTTGAGAAAAACATAAAATTTTTCTGTTGAATGATTAATTTTTCCTGACTGCTTAATTAGGGGGAGAAAGTGCCCACCATGACCTCAGAAAAATGTCCAATTATTGAGATAAATGTCAACATTTTAAAGAAACAAGTTAAAATTTTCAAGAAATTGAATTTAAAAAACTCCCGAAAACCTTCAAATTTTCAGTGAAAAATGTGATAGGACTTTGCCTTTGCACAAAAATTCCTAAAAGTCAAAACAAATGTTTTCAAAAGACCGACGAAATTTCAAGCAAAAGGTAAACTTTGATGACAAATCGAGATTTTCAGAAATTCTAATTTTAAAAAAGTGGAAAATTTTCAGAAAAGGTCGAATTTGAATTTTGATGAGAAAAAAGTAAAAATATCAATAACCTTTGAAATTTAAAAATTTGCTTCTGTTTAAAACTTCGATTTTTTTTTATTAAACTTCGAAAATTGCAATTATTTATAAAAAATCAGTTCTAAAGCTTTATTTTTTTTTTTGAAAATATCGAATTTGTTGGAAGATTAAAATTTTTTTACGATTTTATTTGAGTATTCAGACTTTCCAAAATTTGCACTTTTTTAAAATTTTTAACTTTTTCTCAAATTTCGATGTTTTTCAAAATTTTACTTTTTTAAAATATTGACTTTGACTCTAATTTTTGAAAGATTCGATCTTTTTGAAAATTTCGACTTTTGGAAGATATTGAAATTACATAAATTCAATCTTTTTCGAAATTTCGATTTTATTTTTGAAAATTTAAACTTTTTTAATAATTTTGACATATTTTTAAAATTTTTGGCTGTTTTTTTTTTAATTACCGACCTTTTTAAAGCTTACAATTTCTTTGGTAATCCTGATTTTTCAAAATTCCACTTTTTTATTAAACTTTAAAAAATGTTAACTTTTTTGCACATTTCGATTTTTTCAAACTTTGCTTCGACTTTTTTTTTGAAACTTCCTATATTATTTTTTAGAAACCATCATTCATTTTAAAAATTTTAAATATTTATATTAAAATTAAACGGAAGATTCAGTGCTGCAGGGATAACCGACCCCAAAGGAATAATAATAATATTAATATTAAAATTTCGAAAATCTTCAAAATTTTTACTTTTGTTTTCAAATTGTCTCCTTTTGTTCCAAAATTTTAACCTTTTCTGAAAATGTCTTTTACAAATGAGGACCTTTTTTTAAAAGTTATTATCTTTCAAATTTTGACTTCTTCCAAAAATTTTAAACTTTTGTCAAAATATTTTTTTTAATTTTTTTTTTTTAATATTTTTGACGATTTTCCCATTGTTCAATTTTTCACTTTTTGTAAGAATTTTGACTTTCTTCGAAAATTGCTTTTTTGACGATTTTTCAATATATTTCTTTTTTGTTAATGCGATTTTTTTTGTAATTTCGACTGATTCTTTTCGAAAATTTTAACTTTTTATAAAAATTTCGACATTTCTTTTTTTTCTGCTCACAATTTTAGCTTTTTGGAAAATTAGACCTTTCGAGAAAAATGGTCGCAATTTTGAAGCATGAATATTATGCAAAAAATTGAAATATTCCAAAAAAGAAGTCCATTTTTAAAAAATTAAGAAAGTGGAATTTTGGAATAAAATCCATTTAAGAAAAAAAACATATTTTGGATAAATAGTTTGGAATCCCGAAAAAGACATATTTGTAGCAAAATAAACCATAAATATTTTGCACAGAATATTAAATTTTAAAAAAATAGTCAAATTTGAAAATAGATCCCTGAAAAATAAAATTTTGAAAAAAGAGATTGAAATTTTAAAAGAATGATTAATTTCGAAGAAAAAGTTGAGATTTCTAGGCCCCTAATGGATATGATCTTAACATAAAAAACGAAATTTCCAAAACATGATTTTTAAAAATAAAGTCAAAACTTTGAAAAAATAGAAAAATTTCAAGAAAAAAAATATAAATTTAAAAAAAAATGTTGAAAAGAAAATGGAAATTCCGAAAAAAGATCAAAAATTCAAAAAAAGGAGAATTTTAAACAAAAAGTCCTCTTTTTCCAGAAATAATTTTTGAGATAAACATAAAAGATTTTAAAAAAAGTTAAATTTTAAGCAAACAGTAAAATTATCCGAAGCTACTGATGCTAGTAGGTAGAAAATTTAAAAAAGAATTCAATTTAAAAAAACAACGTTTTTAAAAATACGAACTATTCAAAAAAACTTGAAAATTGGGATACAAACTTTTGAGAACAAGTCAAATTTAAAAAAAATTCAAAGAAAAAGACGGAATATGATAGAAATTTAAAATATCTCACAGCCTTAAATTTCCAAAAAAATAGCCGAATTTTGAGAAAAACATAAAATTTTTCTGTTGAATGATTAATTTTTCCTGACTGCTTAATTAGGGGGAGAAAGTGCCCCACCATGACCTCAGAAAATGTCCAATATTGAGATAAATGTCAACATTTTAAGAAACAAGTTAAAATTTTCAAGAAATTGAATTTAAAAAACTCCCGAAAACCTTCAAATTTTCAGTGAAAATGTGATAGGACTTTGCCTTTGCACAAAAATTCTAAAAGTCAAAACAAATGTTTTCAACGTTTTTACTTTTTTATCAAAATACCGACGAAATTTCAAGCAAAAGGTAAACTTTGATGACAAATCGAGATTTTCAGAAATTCTAATTTTAAAAAAGTGAAAAATTTCAGAAAAGGTCAAATTTTAATTTTGATGAAAAAAAAGTAAAATATCAATAACCTTCGAAATTTAAAAATAAAACTTAAATTTTGCAAAAAGCAGAACTTTGAAGAAAGAATGGTACCCATCAAGTTGAATATAAATTTTCGATTAATAGTTTTGACCAAAGAAAGCACCCAGCGCTTAGCAAGACTTTAATCATTAAGTACCCACCAAAAAATATTGAAAATAGAGCGAAAATATATGGCAACGAGTGAAAATGAGTGAAATAGGCATTTGCATATGCAAATATTCAGATGCATATAATTCGGTCTCTATGAATAATGGGGGGGGGGGGCAGTCGCGAAGGGACAAGGGCTAAACTCTAGAACGCGAGTAGAAAACTGTCGGAAAAGGATTAGATTAATAACCGGATTTATACTGTCCGACAACTTAATGATGGAGTGAAAAAATTCCACTATTACATTAACAGAACCTTACCTTAACAAACAGTTTTAACCTGTCAATTAATTTGCAACAAATATTAATATAATTATTTAATTTAATTATTCAATTCTAAACCAACTGTTCAATTTTTTTAGTTCCGATAACGAAGAGACAAAGATTAATTTAACTAACTGAATCGTCTTACCTTCTCGACATCTTATACACTGTTTGATATGAACAGATGCTAAAAAAATATAGTTATCTAACAATAATTCTGGACGAATTGCTTAATTTTTTTAGTACTGATGTCGAATAAACGTAATTGAATTTAATTATTTGAATCGCCTTCTCAATGTAGCGGCCACCGTTTGATAAAGCGAAGCTGGTACAAGTGATTGCGCCTGAAGAAATACAAAACATTAGGTAAAAAATTATCACGAGCACGAAAGATAAAAATCAATAACAATAACCGAATCAACAAGCATACTTTTTAAGAATTCCAACTCTCGGTCCTTAAAAATTATCGTTGATTAGTTATTGATTTGGAGTCGGCTTAAAAAAATCTAGTAGCGCTCAAAAAAACTGCAAATGACACCAACAATTTAATAAAAAAAGAAGTATTTCTTTTTTTAAATGATAAAACTTTATAACAAATAATTGGACAACTTTTTTTAAAACCTAGCACTTAACCAAAGAATTATTCTGCTCAATGAGTGGAGGCATGTAAGTGATCTGGAAAAGGCGCCCAAGTGCTTTGGTTACATTCTGCAAAACAAAAAAGTTAATCTGTTATTATTTCCATAGGCTTAGCTAGAATAGAGCTCTTGCTCCTGCTTGACTCAAGTAGACAATTGAATATTTATTACAAAATCTGCTCTATTATCGTGAAATTCCAAAAGGCACGACCTTTTGCTATAAAATTGACTATATCTCGGTAGTGGCGTAGCGTGCCTTAAACAAGTTTGACCAATTAATGGCAACCAACCTCACTTATTATTTCTTTACTATATAGATTTTTTTATTTTCGACATTTTCACACAATTTCGATTTTTTTAAAAAATTTTGCAATTTAAACTTTCCTTTTTCCAAAATTTAGACTTTTTCCACAATTTTTACTTTATTTACAAACCTTCCCTTTAGAAAATTCTAGTTAAAAAGTTTAATCTTTGTTTCAAATTTGAAATTCTTTAAAATTTCAAATTTTCCTGGACATTTATATTTTAAAATATTTCAATCACATTTCAAAATTTAGATTTTTTTACTTATTTGAAAATTTTGGCCTTTTTTTAAATATTGTTTCAAAATTTCAACTTTACCCAAAATTTCGACATTTGTCAAAAGTTTAAGTGCCTTCTAAATCTCGACTTTCTTGAAAATTTTGACATTTCTGTTAATTTCTACTACTTTTAAAATTTGGCTTTTCCAAAAATTCAGATTGCAAAACTTGATTGTAAAAGGTTTTGACAAGATCCAATCCTCTTAAAAGTTACATCTTTAAAAATCTCAATTTTCTTTAAAAATTTTTATCTTCTCTCAAAAGTTCGACTTCTTGTAAAATTTATCAAAAATATTTACTTTTTTGAAAACTTCGACTTTTTTTATGAGTTTGTACTTTTCCAAAAATTTTTAACTGTTTTGAAAATGTCGATTTTTTTTAATTTTAACTTTTCTGATTATCTTGGCATTTCTATTTACGCGCTTAACAATTTCGGCTTTCTTTAAAAATTTGTTTTTAATTTGGACATTTTTTTAAATTTCGACTATTTTTGGAGATTATAGACTATTTTTTAAATTTTCATCTCTTTATAAATTAAATTTCAAACAACTTTTCAATTTCTCGAAAATTTCGGCTTGCTTTGAAACTTGAAACTTTTTTTGAGAATTACTACGTATGTCAATAATTTTGACTTTTTTTCTATATTCCAATATTTTTGTATATTTCAACCATGAAATTTCGACTGAACAAATTTTAACAACTATTTTTAAAAATTTTAATTTTTTTTTAAAAAAGGGCGTTTTACTTTAAATTGCGTTTTTTTGAAAATTTCATAATTCTGCAAACTTTTGATTTTTTTTAGAAAATTTAAATTTCTTTAAAATTTTTGAATTTCTTAGATATCTTGTAATATTTTGAATTTTTCTGAAAAATTGAAAATGTTAGCTAAATTTGGACTTTTGTCAAAAAAATCCTAATTGCTTTTGAAAGTTTCCATTAAAAAATTTTGGCGAGTAAGTTGTAATTTTCCAAAAATTTTGCTCATTAAATGTGCAACTGTTTCAAAAACTTCGGTTTTTTAAAAAGTTCATTTTTGCAAAATTTTGATTTTTTTGGAATTATTTTGACTCTTTTGAAATTTTGACTTTTTTAAATATGCTTTAGAAATTTTATTTTAAAAATTTTGCAATTTTTGGCCGCCTTTGGACTACTAAAAATGTTATTTTTTGTTCAAAATTTCGGCTTTTTTTTGGAAAATTTTGCCTTGTTAAAAGTTTTAATTTCATTAGAAATTTTGTAAATTTTAGCAGTAAAACTTCGACTTTTTAAAATGTTTGGTTTTGTTCTCAAAAACCAATTTTATTTGATAATATCGTTTTGTTTAAAATGATACCATTTTTGCACATTTCGATTTGTTTTGAGAAAATTTTTAACTTCTTTGAAATAGAGACTTTTTAAAATTTTCTAATACGTAGAATTTCAAATTTTTCTAAATTTTTTTTTAAATGTCGTCATAGTTTTTCTTAAAATTTCTACTTTTTTTAGGACTTTAGCATTTCTTGAAAATTTTAACTTTCTATAAACACTTTTATTTAAAAATTTTGGCCCTTTTAAAACATGTTTGACTTCTTCAAATATTTAAACTTTTCAAAATGTTAGCTTCTTTGAAAATTTTGACTCTTTTGACATTTTTGGTTTTTTTTCCAGTAAGTATATTTAGAATTTTCAAAAATTTTCAAATTTGACCAAGAATATTTCAATTTTTTTAAATCTTGACCTTTTGTTTCAAATTTCGATTGTTTTTTAAATTAAAGATTATTTTTTAAAATTTCGTTTTTTAAACAAATTTTGAATTGTTTTTAAAAATTTCAGTAATTTCTTCGAATTCTCGAATTTTTTGAAAATGTTGACATTTTCAAGATGTTCACAATTTCTTTAAAATTTTGACCTACTTTTTAAAATCCTAAATTTTTTGAAGATTTTAGATGTCTATGAACATTTTAGGCATTTTTAGTTTATTGACTTTTAAAATTTAAACTTTTCTTGGAAATTGAGCCAATTTTTCATATTGAATTTCCTCCTGAAAATGTGCAATTTTTTGAAATTCAGCCTAAGGGTTAGATATTTTAAAAAATTCGTTTTCTCCGAATTTCGACATTCTTCAAAGTTTCAATTTTTTCGAAGACTTGGAGATTTGCATTTTAAAAAGTCAGCATTTTTCAAAACTTTGTTTTTTTTTAATTTTTTATCAGTTTAAATTTCGAATAACTCTTTCAGCTGTTGCAATTTTAGGCGAACGTGAGACGTTATGTGTTGCCAACTTTTTACGGCTGATATGGTGGTTCCGTGAAAAAATTATATCGATTTCATTCTGGTTTTCGTTTCGACAAAAATAACGGTTTTTTCCGGTTTCCGGTTCTGTTTCGGTTCAATAATTTAAAAAAAAATTTAAAGGTCTTTATTTGATTTAAAAATTAAACTTTCAACATAATTTAGGAAATATTGTCTATTTTTTTTTCTTTAATATGACTAGATATAACTGCTCTGGACTTGTTTAAAATTTAGAGAACATATTGTTACGGGCTTATCGGTTCGAATTGATTACCAGGTGTGAATTACACCACGTTATTACACGATTGATTATACTTATCGAATAAGACCCACTTTATTGCTGAACTCAACTTGGATCACCACAATTGAACAATTAACTCATTTATTATTACCTTCTACTAACTCACTAATTACACTGACTCTAACTGACTAACTCGAGGGAAAGCTGACCGCCTTTTATAGTTTTAGCCCCCGGCTTCTAGAACTTTTCGGCAGATAAGGCATATCGTTTGCCGAAATTTCTGGAGCGCCTATCTGCCATTTGTTTTGTTATCGCGGCCGCTTTCCCCTTATCAGATCCTTCTAGAAACTCTTTTTATTTACTGAATTCTACAATTCTATTTTAAATTCTATTCCATCTATTTACATTGCGTTACAATATTTTTAATTGTTTAAGTTAAAGCTGGAAATCCGAATATTGGATTCATTTTAAGTTCAAATTTAAAAAATACCCAAATTTTATTTAAAAAACGTATCGGAATCTATATTTTGTTTTAAATCCCTATGGATTTAAAATTTTATATTTAAACTAGGACTTTTCACAAAAATCTTAAATTATTTTCCCAACAATAAAAACTTTTGAAATATGCAAAATTTAGCGATTAAATTCGAAAATTTGGGAGATTTTGTTTTTCATAATTTTGGTTCTCTGTTTTGACTTGGAATCCATTTTTCTAAGCAAATTAATGTTTACTCTTTCTTTATTTTGCAGAACTTTGTAGTGAATAAAAGATCTACCTAAAAAAAAACTTTAAGTTTGAAATTAATATTTTATATAGTCAAAACTGCAAAAACAAGAATTTCAAATTTATTTAAAAGAAGAGTTTTCAACATTTCCACCTTTTTTATTGACATTTTTTTCCTTTACAAAATGGCATAAAAGGTTTTTTTATTAGGTGTTTCGTCTTGTTCCTATCACCATCAAGTAGGTTATTTTAAATAAGGACACATTCTTTTTATTGCATCTTGCATTGCTTTTGAATTTTCGACTTCATTAATGTATGTGGTTTCTGTACATTCTGTACATTCCATCATCAAGGAAAAAACTCGCCTCTTCACATTAACGTGATTACTTTTGTATAATTAATAAGTAATTGTTATCAGCAATAAAATTATAACAATGAAATTAGTTGTTAAGAACAAAATGCAATGGCACCATAAATAACTTTTAACAAAAAACAACAGACATAATCCTAAATAAGTGACCTCCAAATATAATGATTAATAACTACGGACAAAGCGACTGTGGATATTTAAAATAACAAATAACAAATAAAAAAGTAATATCACATTTCGTTTGTCATATTTTGTTACATTTTTGTTATCTATTATTTAAAAATACAGAATACGTTAATCTGAAAAAAGTGTTTTTTCTTTATGATAGTTTACAGTTGCGAAAGGTTTAGTCACATAAAAGTTTGATGCATCAGTGAGGTCGGAGTTTCAAAAGTTATACAAAGACGCAATAAAAATAACAGGTCCTTATTTGAAATAACGTATATTTCATTAACGAAAATATGTATGGATCAAAATTATTTCCAAATTAATAACGAATTTTATGAACAACTTGGCTGTCGAAACGCGTTAGAGCAACCTTTGTTGTGTTTTTTAATCTTTCTTGGTTTCAGGGGACAAGTTCTGTATTTCAACTTTGATTATGATTAAAAAATTTTTCTTTTTTAAAACTTCGAAAAAAATGTCTACAAATGCTTTACTTATAATTTAAATTATTTTCTAAAACCTGAAATTATTATTATTATCTTCACAGAACTGCGATTTAATCTCGAGATTTAGAAAAAAAATGTATTCTCAAATTAAGTGTTGGCTGCTCTTTTTTGGTTTTGTTTTCAAAATTTATCCTTTTTTTTAAATTTTAGGTGTAAATTCATAAACTTCGACTTCTTTCAAAATTTTTATTTTTTTAGAAACTTTCAAGTATTTTTGGAAAGCTTTTTTTAACCTTTTTTTAAGTTTTTCTTATCTTTGGTTTAAATTCAATATTTCAATTTTTCCAAAGATTTCACCCCTTTGATATACAAGGTGAGTCATTAGTAAAGTCAAGATCTGTAGCTCCTACAGATTCTTCGCTAAGAAAAATATTTTTGGGACGAAGGTACATTAGGAGAGGGTGCACATTGTAAAATTATTTTTTAATCTACAAGGTGAGCATATACAGAGTGGTGCAGTAAAGTTAACTTTTTTTAAATAGAACACCCTATATATTTTCACATATTTAGATTTAGTTCAAAATGCTGATTAAAAAGATATTAGACAATAGGGGTCTGTGGTTAACAGCTTTTAAAATAATTTAAAAAATTCTGAAAATTAAGCCTAATTTACAAGCTCGCTTAAAATTCGGAAACACCCACATGATTTTACTTTTAGTGCAGATTATTTCATTTTTTAAAAAAATGATGTCATTTTATTTAAATAGGATTTAAACGGGGTGATTATTTCCTTGTTTCTGTTAATAAAAAACTAAGCTTTGATGTAAACATTTGTGGCTAATTCTTATAGTTCGAAACATATTTAATTGCAAATTCAGGTTCTCTTTATTCATTCTAGTAAAATGCATTTATTCTCTTATTTTTTAGACCTAACCAAAATAATATTTTCAAAATGCACTAATTTAAGTCACTGTTCTAATTTTTATCATATAAATTGCAGATTTTCGAAAATATGAATTCCTAATTAGAAAGCATATTGGTTTAGATGTTGCTTATCATCTATACCTAAATTATATGCATCTATGCTCTATGTTCTTTGCACAGTTCATATTACCTAAACAAATAAGGGTAAAACTAATGTACGGTACAACATTCGTTCATTCTAGTCAATTTTACATTTGTTTTAGTGAGGAAAATTAACAAAACAAACCCGTTTCCCACAACAACAATAAAAAAATATTAATAAAGATATTTTATGCAGCATATTTTTAAAAAGAAAGTATGTTAAACCTACACTGTGGCCCAGTGGCGGCTGGTGACTTTTTAACAGGGAGTGCGCAGATGCAAAAAATATTTATAGTTAAGAGTTTAGGTGACTCCGATGCCGTAGCAAGGTATTAAGGGCGGGGTAAGGGTTTTCACTTTCGAAAAATCGATTTTTTTTTGTTTGTCTTATCTTATTGTTTAACATTTCAAGAATATGTCCTTAAAATTTTAAGCCGATATAAGCAATATTCTTGAAGTTATTGTCTTATTAATCTCCTACCCTTTAACGCTATAACTCTAACAGCTGCGGGCGGTCGGGAAAACAGTGCAGCTATCGAACAGGTATACAGTTTAGTCATTGCTATACTATACACTACAAGAAGAAACGAGCGTCAGGTTGTCGTTAGACGTTCGACCGTGTGCGTACTCAAAATGCCAACGAAAGTTTCAACCACCTGATTTGATGATGATTTGGAGAATTGCACCGAAAAAATTATCTGGCAGCAGACAAATTGTTGAATTTGCATCTTATATAGCTGCATGCACTTTCAATGAAGGTGCTGGTGCTTTCCTAACTTTTCTGTCTGACATGAACGTCAGCGTCGGCCCAAGCGCTCATGATTATGCGACATTCGCGGACAGCAATCGCATTGACAGGGCTGAGATTCAAGCTGAGCAGCAGAGCAAAGAAGCCAGAATAAAACAAAGACTTGAGAGAAAAGAGGCTGAAGACATCGACAATGCCGCAGGAAGTCTGTTGTATGGAGCTGGAATCGATGATTCTGTGTAAGTTGGAAAAAAAAATATTTTTTCTTCACTTTTTTAGTTCATAAACTTTAGACGCGTTTTTCTCAAAACTACTTTTTCAAAGTCCGTGTTCACTGTCATTTAAAAACTACTTGACCGATTCATTTCAAACTTTGTACATATTTTCGACATATAAAATACCGCCCCCCAACGTTTAGTTAATTTTTTTTTTTTTACATTAAGGGTGTTTCCCACCCACAAAATTGCGGAATTTTTCGTAGAAAATAACAGTTCACACTTTTGATGGCCGCCAAAAATTTTTAAATGAAAAAAAAAATTATCAGAGAACGTTGGGGGGAAGATTTGATTATAATTTAACTAATTTTTATGGTTTTTTATTTTCAGATAATTTCCGGCCGAGTTATGGTGAACACCGCAAATTGTTTTTTTCCCAAGACGTTCTGGGGGAAGCTCTGTTACCGGCTTATGATTCAATAATTCTGCATGAAAAAATTACACAACATTGTCAAAAGTATGCTCAATAATGTACAAAAGGTTCGAATGAAATTGCTCAATCCATATTTGAGAAAAAAAATCGCAAAAAAGTGTGTTTTTTTTTACGCTAAAACCCTTACCCCGCCCTTAAATTTAGGAGAAACAAAAGTGATACACAGGGTGTGATATTTAATAGTATTTTTACAAATTAAATTTAATTACCATCTTGTAACCTCCAAAATATTTTCGGGTTATCATCTCTAAATTATATTCATTATATTTATCGACATTTCTGAGCCTTTTTAAAGCACTCTGTACACTTGCACCTTGCTACCGCTTTACGTTACTTAATTAAATTTATTTGCTTTCATAGGAATAAAATTATATTATTATTTAATGAAAACTGTATTGGAAGATAAAATGTATTTTATTACAAAGTTGTAATTAAACTATATAAAAACACAAAAAAAAATATTTTTTTTAAATAAAATCCCCTCTACGACCTTTTAAAGAAATAAAGTGTTCTATTATTTTTTCATCAAATTTGTCTATCCCCTGCACCATAATTTTGTTGACAGACATCATCGCTAATGCATTTAAACGATCATTGTTCATAGAATTGCGTAAGAAACTTTTAATTGTTTTAAGCGTCGAAAAACAGCGTTCTGACTCTGCAGTTGTCAGTGATGTTAAAATTATATTTAATAATTTTACTGTTTCAGAAAATGTTTCAGTTCAATTATTTTCTGACATAAATGACAATAAATTAACGGCACCAATAATATCAACATAATCCGGTCTTGAATAAATAACTGTCAGATCTGTTTTCAATCGAGGCGCAGATACGTGTGGTTAAGCAGAAGTCACAGCTTCGAAAATACTAACTGGAAAAGTAGCTTCAAATCTTTTAAATAGTTGATTGTTAAATAGTTCAGCGGCTAGAATGTGTCCACGGTACGAAAATCACTCCCTCATTTGTGTTATGATTACGTCGCAGATTTCTTTGGCATACACACTTTTTTGTAAATGATCATCACTTCTTTTCCTTCTTCTAGTTAAACAGTTTCTATTGACGCTTTTCTCAATGTCTTCTGTTTCATTTCTAATGGTAGAAATGGTGCTTTCAAAATTGACTATGTCTTTTTGCAGCTTTGCAGCTGTATACTGTTTTTATTTCTCAACTGAATTTGATTATAAAGAACGTCGACGTGTGGAAGAATTTTGTGAAACAACGTCAACCAAAACATAAATTCTATGTCTTCTAAAGCTCGTCTGAAGCCGGAAGCTTCATTTAAAGTTGCACCATTTGTACATCGTTCTTCTATTTTTTCAAATACTTCATTAGCTCTTCCCGGTTGTCATACCCAGTATTTACTATTCTAATATTATAATTCCACCTAGTTCCTGCCACATTGGACAATCTCTGTTTGACAATTTCTTCTAAGACATCACATCGATTAGACGATTTTGAAAAAAAAGCAGGAATAGAGCCAATAGATTATTAAAAAATACGCAAACTTTGGAATGTTGCGATGTAGCTTTCTGCATTATAAGATTAAGCTGGTGAGCATAACAGTGAACATAATGGGCATATGGATATTTTAATTTAATTTGAGTCTGCACTCCATTCATAGAGCCACTCATAACATTTGCACCATCGTAAGTTTGTGCAATTAATTTGTGAGGTGTTTGCAAAATTAAAGGGTCCAGTTTTTCTTCGATACATTCTTTGGCGGAATTGTCTTCAAGTCTTTTAAATCCCCAAAAGTTCTCACAAATTGTACTATTACGTACATATCTAAATGTCAATACCAACTGACACCAATTAGTTACGTCTGTAGTATAGAATCAGTATAGAATCTAATATTTCATTTTGTATGGTTTTTGATGTTCCCTGAAAAACGGTTGCAGTTTTTAAATGTTCTTGAAGGGTTACATCTAATTCAGCGAAAGAATCGACAAGTTCCCTAAATATTCCACGATTTTTTGATTGTTCACTTTCATCATGACCTCTAAGTGCTAATTCGAATGCGCTGCAAAATTTTATGCGGGAAATAATTCGTTTCAAAATATAACGATTTTTTCTAACTTTTTCATTATGTTCCATTATAAGTTGCCTATGAGCAGAATTAAGTTCAGCTATAATATTGACTTTTCCAAGTAAAGCGACCGCTGTGCAAGCATTAATATGACTATGCGATCCCTCATGTTTTTTAATTCTGACTGATAGATGAGTTAAATCTTTTATTCAGGTTCTAGCCCAACTTGAATCTGACGGTGAAGACCTCGATGGATTGTAAAAAAACACACGGAAAACAGTACAGCAAATTCGTTACATCGCAACGACATATCC
Source organism: Dastarcus helophoroides (assembly GCA_028583605.1). Classification (NCBI taxonomy): domain Eukaryota; kingdom Metazoa; phylum Arthropoda; class Insecta; order Coleoptera; family Bothrideridae; genus Dastarcus; species Dastarcus helophoroides. The sequence continues at coordinate 25,082,198 of CM053336.1, forward strand.
AGTTATTCTTCTTATAGGTATTTGTAGAAAAGTGTCTTGTTAACGCTCTTTTTTCAGATTTTTTTTCACACTTCTGTTCTAGTTTTAACATCGGCAAAGGACTACCTAGTTCCTTTATTTTTACTTTTTCTTCCAGTGGAAATTTACAAAAATCTTTTTTTAATAAAAAGCTGATACTGTTCATTTTAAGCAGAGAATTAAATCTTAAATCTAAAGGAAAATACTGAAACTGAAAAACATGCACCTCAAATTTTTACGCGTACTGTCAATGTCATCATTAGTAGTGGGTATTTATTCAGCGACTATTTTCCCTATAATTAGAACGAAATCAACAAATTAATAATTAGACCCTAGAGTGGGTACTGCTATCTCTTTGTGAATAGCGGTACTATTAGCAGTTAGGCCTGTAAACGGCAGAATTAGTAATCGCAATCAGATCAGCTGGCACCTACGCATCTAGCATCATAAACCGTAAATACACACTCCAAACACTGTCTCGTACTCACCATTTGGCAATAGCGCATAAGCGGGGTACGGCGTTCCCCGGGCTAGCTTTAACGTGGTGTTCGGTAGTTTATTTTTCCGTGTCCCGTGGAGACCGTTAAAAGGCATCACACGACAACCGCGCTAGGTGCATAATTCTGCGCGCACCAACGTATTTCAATTTCCTCATAATATATAATATAATGGAATAAAACCTTTGCGTACTTTATTTCAAGTCACTCACAAGTATTAATTATTTAGTATATCATTACTTTGTGCTTAAAAATGAGATAAATCCAAATCTTTTACATTAAATAGAAAAGAATAGATCGCTCAGTTCACGAGGAGCGCGCGCTCTCGCGCTCTTTAAGACCAGCCGCCACTGCTGTGGCCTAATCAAGTTAAAGTACACAAAACAGTTGTGTACTTTACCTTAAATTGGTAAGATCGCAGTTGGAACGAAATATGTCGAATTTCTCCAATAACAAATGTCGACAATTTTTATATTTCAAATTTAAAGTTAAATAACTCTCAAAAAATAAGATCTAAGCCCACAAATTTAATTAACGCTTAGTTATTGCTTAACAAAAATAAAAAATAATATACTGGGTCTGCTATTTGAATTTTTTGACAAAAATGTAATTTTGCGTTTGCTAACCACCCTGTATAATACCAAATACTATTTAAATAAAATTACATTAATTTTTAAGAAAAGGACATACTGTAATTATTTGCATAAAAAATAAATTGATTTAATTGTTTCTGGTCTTTCAAACGAGCTTCAAAGTCAAACTAAAATTTCAGGATTTTTTAAAATATCTTAAAAAGTGTTAATCGCAGACACCTATTGTTTAATAAATTAATAATCAACATTTTATATAGCATTTAAAAATGAAATAATATAAAAGCTGTTCTATTTAAAAAAAGGCAACTCAAGTGCACCAGCGCGTTTGTTAATACAATGTGTAGTATAGAATAATGTTTTAATGTGCGCCTTGTAGTAATATAACTTTATAGTAAAAATTTTTTGTTACCGAAATAATTGTAGGAGCTACAGGGCTTTAACCTCCTAATGACTGACTGTGTATATTACGCATATGTTAACCTTATTTTAAAAATATTCATGTGTTTCAAAATTTCAACCTTTTTTTAAACTCAGGTTTGCACTTCTAATTTTTTTTTATTTAAACGAAATTTTCAGCTGAAACTTTAACTTTCGATCTTTTGAGACCTAATTTTTAATAGTTTTTATTCAACATTTTACAATACTTAACTTAGAAACGCCTACATTTTTTCGAAATTTTAGATTTAAACTTTGAAAGATTTTTGAGTTTTACATCAAAATTGTTACCTTTTCATTTTGCTATATCAAATTTTAAATTCAATATTTCCATAAAAATAAATTTATAGGTATCGATTTTCTCAAAATTTTCAATTTAGCTAAAATGTCTTTTTTTTTGTTTAAAATTTTACTTTTTTCTAAAATCTTCTATTACACAGATTCAGTTTTTTACTTTTTATTCTAAATATTGAGCTTTGAAGTAAAAATTGTGTTGTTTAATTTTGTTTTAAATTTTAATCCTAGTCAAGAAATTTCTACTTGTTCTTTGGAAATTTCGAGTTCAACCACGGAACCTTTTTGTTATTGTAAAACTTTGGCTATTTGTTTTTCAATATTTTGATTGAAACTTTTTTTTTTTTAATTTTAATTAAAAAATTTGACCTTAACCCAATGCTTCTTCAAAAATCGAAATTACAAATGAAAATGGAAACTTCTATTAAAATGTTTTTATTTCATCTTTAATATCAAATTTTGCCAATTTTGTCTTTGATTTAAAATTTGATGCTGTTCTGAAAAGTTGAAAATTCAGTTTTAAAAAAGTATGCCTAGAAAAATCTGGTCATTCTTACAAATATTAGGAAATTTTAAATTGAATTTGAAAGATTTAAATGTTGAGACTAAAATTAAACGTTCGTGTTTCGATAATATAGCCAAAATGTCGGAGTTAGGGTTGGAAACTAGACAAAAGTAAAAATTTTGCACATGGGCAGTAAAAGCCATAGGCGTTTTTTATTTTAATCATTTTACTTTTTCTTTAAATTTTGCAATCATGCTCTTTGACTTTTGAGGTGACAAAAGTATGTCAACTATCGACATCAACAAAAAAGTACCAAAATCTTGGCAACGTGCCTGCAAATACCGCTATTTAGTATAACCCTAGTTATAAGGTAAACCAATCAAATTCAAGCACTATTTACTATCAAAAGTTTTATTATTAAAAGTTTTTTATAAAAATTTTATTATAACGAATTTACACTGAACATTAAAACAATAAACATTTAAATAATCCTTTTTTTCTTTCAAATACTTTTAACTTCTTGACATCTCTAATTATCTTTATTTCTCCCCCAAAGAATTATAATTGCCTAATCATCAATCTTATTAAATCAGAGTCATCTTTATCCTCATGATCTATTGGCTTTCCAACATCAAGTAATTGTATTACAGATTGGATCGGATGCGTACCATCTGGTCCCTCATTTCCTATAACCGCGATTTGGCTTTCAGAACTATTAAGGGCGAGGTCGAATATGTTTCTCATCACATTAACGCTAGCTAAAAGAAAGGAATCGTCAGCCAGCTGCTCAAAATTCGTACAAACGTACCTATTTTGGAATAATCCACGACATCCGCAGTTATAAAGTTTACAGGATATCTAGTCGCAATTGCTGAGACTTGTGGCAATGGTCTCAGGTAAATAACTTCTGAGGCAAAAGTAATATTACACTGATTTAGGAGAGGAACCGTTTGAAGCAAATTGTACGTTCTTATGTCATAGATTTTTGTATTAGATATAATCTGCAAGAAAAGAGACGTTTAATATGTAATTAATTGTGATGTGAATATTTGAAAACATAATAGAATAAACAATCAGCAACTTAAGTAAAAATGCATTTTCAGAGCTATATTGCTAAATAGTTCCTTTCAGTTTCAAACAAATTAAATACTAAAGCCTTTTAGGCTAGGCTGCCTAAAGCTTTAGGCGCCACCTAGACTACGGCAACAGATAGAGTAAATTAGTGGTAAAATATCGAAGTTTGATATTGTCTTTTAAAATAAACCTAAACCAGATAAAAATGCATAAAAATATTAAACAAAAAGCACAAAATTTGCCAACAAAGCATCAAGTAAGCAAATTAATTAATAAGTAATATTAATAATATTTTCATATATTATTTTACAATAAAAGTATCTATCTGTTATTAATTAATGCTTAAAAGAATTTGTAACTAAATATTTTCTCAAAATGTTCGTTGTAAAATTATGTTTTCTGTCTGTAAAAATGTTTTTGTATGCAGAAAAACCTCGTTAGACATGTACACTGGTTATTGGAGCACATTTAAATTTCCCAAAATCCCACCATTCAAAATTGTAAATATTTGAAACCCTTTATTCTTTATTGGAGTCTAAACCAACTTTTCTTTTATTTTTTGACCAATAAGTCATGGAATAGAATTTGCTGCAAATTCCAAATTTTTAATAATATTCTCGGATTTCACTAACGGTAGTTGCTGTTTTCTAAAAGTTGACCATTCTGACCTACAAATTTAAAATGAATTTTAATGAAAGTTTAATTGTGTACAAGTTCAGGTGTTTCTTTTAAAACTTCCTGACATTTTTGAACTGATTTGCTGTCTGTACCTTGAAATTCAAGTAACAAGATTTTAGTGTCTCTATTAGCATGGTACACGGCAGCATCTGTCCAGTTCCAGTTTCAGTTTCCCATTATATTAAAATAGGTTCTAGGGGTAGCGGAATTTTAGGTCACCAACTCCTTAAAAAAATGTGCCCTCAATAGAGCTTTTGTGAATATATTTTTGCTATTTTTTATTAATTTATTAACCAGTGAATTCTCCAATCTTATACTTTCAGTTATGCGGTTAAGCTCATGACTAGAGACCGGATTTTAGGTACAATCAAATAGGGTAAAAAGGTGAGCAAAACGCTAGATTCGGGTAACACAAATAGATAAAATAGGCATTAAAAAGGCAAAATACTCAAAAAAAGCATTAAAAGGTCAAAACCACAATTATTAGGAAAGGCATTTATTAGCCTTCTTGACCATTATTTTATTCCCAACTACAAATTAATTTCCTTTTAATATTTTCCAAATATAAAATTTGTGTATCTTCGTGGCAATAAATATTTGAAATAAAAAAATGTTTCACTATGATTACAGACACTAAGGTGCCAAATTACCAAACTGCGTCATTCGGTAACGAGATGTTGCTGTCATCATTAGTATAAATACAGCCAGATGCGTTCCTAAATGTTCAGCGGTTCAGTCGCTTGCGTGTCCAGTAGAATTTGGAGGCTCCCGGTTTTTTTTATGTTGAAATACGTAAGTAGTACAGTAGTCAGAAATCTTACAAAATAAGTTTACAACTTACAACAAAAGCAACTCGAAAAAAAAACAATATTGAAAGTGCAAACTTTGAATTGTAAAAAAAGTCCAAATTTCGGAGTACTTCAAAGTTTATACAAATTTTGAAAAATCGATATTTCGAAAGTACATGTAATACCTAAAATTTTACAAAATTTACAATTTTGAATTTTTAAGCGAACAAATAGAAAACATTAAAAATTAAAATCGAATTTTTGACAAGAAAAGTCGAAGGTTTTTATTAAAATACAAATGTTCCTGATCTTTCGGATTCACAGTCGAAATTTGTTACAAAAGCAAGAATCAAAATCAAAATTATAGAAAGTCCTTATTTAAAAAATAAACCGGAAAACATATAAATGTTTAAACTGAACATTTCTAAACAAAGTCAATATTTCCGCGATCAAAATTTCAAAATAAAATAAAAATTCCTGAACCAAAATCTGGTGTTTAAAATAATAATTTTAAGAAAAAAGTTAAGTACTGTGTTTGCTATTGTGAGAAAAAAGAAAATTCGACAAAAAACAATAATAAAAACTGTCTCGAAATCGCAAGCAAAGTCAATATTTCAAATTAAAATTTAAAAATAAATAAAGATTCCTAATATAAATCTAAAATTTGAGGTTTTAAACTGAATTTTTAAGATAGTAATTAAAGATTGAAATACTGAATTTTTAGTAAATGACCTTTCAAATGAATCTACAGTTTCAAAATTATTTTTATTATCAGATTTTTGGGTTACAAGTAATAATTACAAAAAGACGATCAGTTTTCAAGTATAAAGTAAAATATTCTTTGCATCGTCTTTTCGAAGTTTCGTTAATGCCATTCCTGCTGATTGGCATTTTCTTCTCTAGTTGCTTCTTACAGACGTCTAAGTTTTCAGTTACCTCTTTTTTGTTAAGGAATGGCAATCTTTTCTAGATTGCCCCAAACAACGATTGCATTAGATCTTAGTTTGTCAATCGCTGTTTGTGACTTAACACTTACTACAAAACCATTGTAAAAATTAACGATAATTAAATTTAACATTTCGGGCAGCTCACCTCTCTACCCGTCGTCAGAAATAAAAATGATTTGAAATTTTTCTCTCTACAAAATTTATCTACTGAAAGAAATATTTCTGACAGTTTAAACTGTCAGAGAGGTGAACTGTTCGAAACGTTAAATTTAATTATCATTTATTCCTATCGTTAATTTTTACAAGAGTTTTTAGGGTGTTTTTTAGTGAGTGTTAAGTAACAAAGAGCGATTGACAAACTACTAACGCAATCGCTGTTTGGGGCAATCTGGAAAAGATTGCCATTCTTTACCAAAAAAAGAGGTGACTGAAAATTTCGACGTCTGTGGCGAAGAAAATGCCAATCAGCAGGAATGGAATAGAGTAAAATATTCGAAAAAAAGATCAAAGTAAAACTTTTGACATTAAAAGGCCAAAGTTTCAGGTTTATTCAGAATTTTGCAAAAACAGGGCCAAAATATTGAGAAACCGTGTCAAGATTAAAAAGTATTTACTTAAATTTTTAAGAGAAAACGAAATTTAGGGTTATATTCAGTATACTTAGAAGAAGCATAATATTCTTAAAATTTCGAGTTTATTCTTGAATTTCTAGCATAAATCTTGCAATTTTTTTCCGAAATTTTGACTTTTAAATTTGAGATTTCATTTGAAGCCTACACGTTCTAAAAAAAGTCAAAATTTTGAGTTTAAAAGTTTAAACTTGAGAAACAAGGGCATATTTAAGAATGTTAAGCATATTTTTTTTAAATATTGTTAAAATTATTAATTTCAACTTTTTTTAAAATTTCTTTTTTTTTATTTGAAATTTCGACCTTACCTTTTAAATTTCATAAAAAATGTCAAATTTTGCGGCTTAATCATCGCATTTGGAAAAAAAGTTAAATTTTTATGAAAGCTTAACCCTCATATAAACGACCTTTGAGATTTAAAATGAAATTTCAAGAAAATTGAAATTTGTAATATTCTTTTTGAAATGTTCGGATTTATAGGTTTAAATGGGGTATTTGAATATTATGTTGAATAAATAATATTTTACACTAAAAATTCATAATTTTTTTAAAGCTCTAATTTTAAGAAGACATTTTAAATAATTTTTGTAGGAATTTTTTTTTATAAATTTAGTTTAAAATATTGATTCTTTCGAGTTTTACACAAGATTTAAGCATTTTTAATCCTCAGGACTTAAAATTCAGAATTTTTTTTATAACTTTTAACTAAATATTTTAACTCAAAGTTGTTAATTTAAATAGACATATCTTGATATTTTGATTTTGATTCGGAGAATTAAACTTTTCTTAAAAGTTTTAACTTCCAAGTGAAAACTTCGGAACAAAGTTTGATGTTTTAAATTTAATAATAAAATTTTCGATTTTAGTTACCAAATTTCGTATTTAATTAGGATTTTTGTTACTTTTAATCAAGATATTTCGACTTTATATTTTGAAAAAAACTTGTTTTTTTAAATTATAGTCAAAATTTTAATTGGCACTGGCCAAAAATTCGGACATTTTTTAAAATATTTTGATTTTTCTCTATCGACATTTTTTTAGATTCTCTCTTTAAGAGGATAGTAAAGGATTTAAGAAACCTCAGCAATTTTTCTCCAAAATTTTGCTCGAAACTTCAGAATGAAACCTAAAGCAAAAGAAAACAACTGCCCGAAAGGAATTAGAGAGTTGGTAACAGGGAAAAGAAAACTAAGAAAAATATGGCTTTAAATTAGGCATCCCCAAGATAAGACAAAATTAAATAATGCTAGCCAACAACTCAAACAAGAAATTCAACAGATAAAAAAGAATCAATTAATTCCTACCTAGGGGAGTAAACGGGTGATAGTAATACCACATATTCTTTATGGAAAGCTGCAAAAGGACTAAAAAGACCAGTTATTCATTCGCCACCCATTAGACCAAAGAATGGCAAATGGGACAGGAGTAACGAGCAAAAAGCGAAAAAATTTGCCTATAAGGCAACAGATATATTCAAGATGTATCTTGAAAACACTTTCAAATCTAATGAAAGCCAAGGCGATAAACAAATATGGGAAGCACCAGTTTAAATAAAAGGAGCAATTTCACCAACACCTTCTAAAGAAGTAGTGACTGAAATATAAAAAAAACAAACATCAATCCGAATAAAGCCTCAGGGTACAACCTAATCACAGGTGAGATACTAAGAAAACTACTATGTACAGCTGTTGTTAAATTGACTAACCAGATCAATGATGTCTTTAGACTAATGTACGTGCCTCGACTACGGAAAACGGCTAAACTAGTAATGATTGCTAAACCAATTATTGAAGCAAAAAATGTGATACCAACACATCAATTTGGTTTCAGAGGTGAGCACTCTACAATTAATCAAGTGCATAGAATTACGGACATTACTGAAAAATCACTAGAAGAAAAGATAGTCTGTTCAACTACCTTTGTGATGTTGCTCAGGCTTTCGATACAGTTTAAAGGCATAAAGGACTAATATTTAAACTTAAAACCTATATGCCCAAACAATACCCTTAAATTATTTACTCTTATGAAAAAGATACTTTTGAATTAAATAGGAAGACACCGATTTAGACCTAAGGGAAATAAGTGCAGAAGTCCAGCATGATAGCGCGTTGGGTCCGGTCCTTTACCTACTATACACGTGCGGCATACCTGTTTTAGAACATAACACTATTGTCACCTTTGCTGACAGCACAGTCATATTGAAAGTAGAAAACACTATCGAAGAGGCAACCAACACATTGCAAATGGCACTTAACAAAATATATGATTGCACTAATAAATGAAAAACCAAAATCAAATAAGAGAAAAATAAAAAATATACCTGTTACTATTAATAAGAGAAAAATACCATATGCAAATACTGCAAAATACCTAGGTATAACATTAGATGCTCAACTATGTTGGAAGGCTCACGTTGAAAAGAAAAGGGAAGACTTGGCATAGGGTATAACAAAATGTATTGGTTGATAGAAAGAAACTCCACTTTAAGTACATACCATAAGCTCTTACTTTATAAACAAGTACTAAGTTATGTATGGACCTACGGTTCCCAACTTCGAAGGTGCACCAAGAAAAGTAATATAGAAATAATTCAGAAATTTCAGAACAAAGTACCAAAGAATATAGTGCTACATCTTTTTTATGTATTTTTTTTATATTTTCCTAATTTATCAAAAAAACAATTTTTTCCATATCTAATTTTTGGTCCCCTATATTATTCATATTCTATGTAAAATAAACTAACCTCTTAATTTGTGAACTGTCATGAGGTGACGTTTTCAATAAATTTAAATATCACGTAGTCGCATTTCAAAAACCGTTTAAAAAATTGTCAACAAACCATAAAAATTTAAAAATTTCCAAACTGGGCCGAAGAAATATTAAATAAATTGAAAGAAAACATAATATTTCCAGTCAATAAGGGTCTACCATGAAGAATAAGTGCCATAAATATTAATAATAAAAATATATTACCTAATTACGTAATAATAATTATTAAAAAACCAAAAATATTGTAACAAACTGTGAAATATTTAAACAGTTATTAGCATAATTTTGATGAAAAAGTGTAAATGTTTTAAAAATTTTGTTGCCAATTTTGACAAAAAATCTTTTAATATTAAATACTCATTCGTGTATCTAACAATCTAACATTGGAAATAACTCCTATATTTACGCACACTATCCGTTTTAAAATATTCAACTTCTAGAAAAGTCTAGAACGTACACTTGCGTATGAGTCATGGGAAAGTCGTCCTTAGTAAAGCTCTTACAATGTTCTGAGAATTGTGTAATTTAAAGGGAATCGTGCACGTTACGATTATTAATAAATATTTCAATACTATACAGTTTGTTATAATATTTTGAGTTTTTTAATAACAATTATTGCTTTTTTAGGAACTTTATTTTTTATTATTGAAAGTTATGGCACTTGCATCGCCTACTATAATTCTTTTGTTTAAAAATAAAAAATTAGTTCATTTAATTCACTTTACCATAGTTGAAGTATGGCATGTCATAAATAAAATTAATCATAAAAATATGCCAAATTCGAAAATGATAAAATTAAATATTACGTTTATAAGAAATAACAAAGTGGACATAATTTTCTCGGAAACAGTTAAATTTAGAAAAAAAAATTGTACACTAGTGAAAAGGCATTAAAAAATAAATAATTACATTGTTAAATTTTTTTTAATCGAACTTTAAATAAACAAGTTACGGCTGATTTTTAAAAATGGCGATTTTTAGGTTTTTCTAAATAAAATCAAGATGAATTGGAATTCAATTGTATTCTCAGTGGAATCATGTTAAGTATTAAATTCTGCACTACTATTCCCATTTAAGCAATAACCATAATGCTTAAAATCCGGTCTCTATTCATCAATATATATATATATATATATATATATATATATATATATATATATATATATACAAGAGGCAATATATTTAATAAATTAAAGAAGTTATAACTTCGGTTAATGTTTTAAGTTTTACTTTTTAGAAAAAATAAACTGAATACACCACTGAAGTTCACTTAAAAAAACTCTGTCAAGATTAGTTTTTACCCTTTTGATATATTTAGGCATAACGAAAATATGAGGCATGCCTTAAAAGCGAATATTTTCAAAATCTCCTTGGTTTAAAAACTAAGGCAGCTATAACAAATTTAACACTGAAATTTTTCATTTAAATAAAATGTGGGTTTTAAAGTGAAAACCGCAACAAACTATAACAACAATAACTCTAATATTCCAAAAAAGTGCCAAAAATGAGAGACCCTGTACTGTTTATACTCTATGCGTGTTTATATACTTTTAATCCATCTGGATGGAAAACTTCGCTCTGTGTGTCATGTAAACATGGAAATCTGTGAAGTTGCTGTCCAGATCTGACATCAAATAAAACGCCATCTGTTAATATCAATGTATCATCCACACTAAATGTCGCTTTATTTTTCGTGTACCCATTACTTTCAACTGGATTAAAAGTAGATATTGTGCTCCCAGTATCTGCATCATACATCTAAAGTAAATGGAGTATAAGTAAGATGTATTCGATGTATTTCACACATAAGAATAACTATTACCGTAGCTACATTTGCCTTTGTACCTAATATCAGACCTTGTAAAATTTTGCCAAATTCTACATGCTTTTGGTCACCCAATGTTAACCTAAAATACCAATTTGAACTAAAATTAATTAATACATAAACAACTTACTTTGCTGCGGTATGTCCTACATGCCACAAATGTGAAACATAAAAACCTTCTTGGTTTACAGCACTACTGAGGATAAATTCACCAGTTTTATTGGGTTCTATGTGAAGAATTTGACGATAGCCGACGTTAAAAATTTCATTTCTCTCGCCGGAAAGTATGTCGAACTGAATAATTTTTCCCTTGGAAGTTCCAGCAATGATAGTTTTATCTTTAGGCTTAAATAAGTAGAAAAAATCACTATATCGTAAGGTTGTACTAATTATACTCACCATATATTTCACACAAATGAAGTATCCATCAGTATCCAATAGATAAGTGGATGAAAAAATGTTTACAACACAATATCTCGAGTAAAGCAATTTACGATTAGTGCCATTCGATTGAACGCAAGAAGCACTATGACTTGGTCTGAAATTAATTATTGCCTCATCAAAATGTATACATAATTTAAAACCTTTCAAAATTACTGCAAAATATGACATAAATCTACTTAATAAAACGAAGCACTCACCGATAGATATATCACATCTAAACCGGTGGCTCTAGAAGCATAACATTTTATATATGCGTTTCTTTTTTAACGCAAGTGAGCACCAAGAAAAAGATTTTTGGATTGCATCCCCCAATGATATTAAATAGGTGACGAAAAGGTTTGTCATTTATGAAATTAAACATATAAAAACAGGAGTTTAGGTTCAGTTTATAAATAAATGCCAGTTGTATCATCTTTTTTGGCAATTCATCACCTTATGGGGTAAAATCCACTTAAAACACAATATACAACGAAGTTCGAAGGTGCACAATATAAACAATTTTTACCTAGATTCACATCGATATAGTACAAATAGACCAAATGTCACTATAATTTAACAAAATGTAGCAAAGGTTGTGAGGTGGTTTGAAAAATGCCACAATTAATTTACATCTATGTTTCTTGCAGAACGCAATTAAATAATTTCAAACGCCATATTAACGTGCAAAACATCACTAGATAATGCGACAGCTGCGACACAATATGCATCCCAATAACGTTTTTATCGCAACGGAAGAAATATTATTTGTAAATTAATGATATATATGAAAGGTGAAAATAGGCAATTAATAATTAAGTGATAATTGCACTAAAGTGGTCTTTACGCTATTCGCTTCTTTGCATAAAAATCAGGCGATACCGAATTGTCGACAAAAGTTAATCGTAAGTTGTGAACAGCCTGGAATATTTTGAAAAGAAATGTGTGCAAGTCTCATAGCTGACTAACTTTCGAAATATTTTTTAATTATTAATCATTACATTTTTAATCATTACATACAGACTAAATTATGTTAATCTATGAGGGAAGCAGGTCGATTTTTTTTACTAAGCGCTCTTAACCGCCAAAACAACTTTTTCTGCAGACGAAACAACCCTTAAATAGTCCGCTAATGCATGGTATAAGAAAAATAGGCATACATACGTAAAGTTCTGGAAAATAATTCCAAGTTTTAAAAAAGGTGGAAATTGTAAAAAAAAGGAAATTTAAAATTTTCAAAAGTCGCATTTTAAAAAAAAGTCTAGTACTTAAAAAAAGTCAAAGTTTTGAAAAAATTTAAAATATCAACATTTTCAGAATATGGTATTGCATGTTAAAAATTTGAATAATATCAATATTTTGGAATAAAGTCCAAACTTGCTAACTATTGGAATTTTCATAAAGTTGGAATTTTCAAAATAAAAAATCCAATTTTCAAATAATCTTAAAAATAAGGCAACATTTTTAAAAATGATTTTCAAAAAAAGAAAAAGTTTTCGAAAAAAGCCAAACCTTTGAAAAATATCAATATTTTCATAGGTAATTAAAATTTTCAAAAAAACAAAGATTTTCAAAAAAGGGTCAATTATTGAAAATTTCAAAAATATTTAGGAAAATGAAACTTTTAAAAAAAGCCCAAATTAGAAAATTAAAAATATGTCGACATTTTAAAGTATAGTGCAAGCATTCTAAAAAGTTGAAACTAAAAAAAAAATCAAATTTTCAGAAAGTGTAAAAAATTTGCAATTATCAGAAAAATTCGAAATTTTTTATAAAGCAGAATTTCCAAAATAATTCGAAAATTTCGAAAAATTATCAAAATCTTGAAAAATAGATCAATTATCAAAAAATGTCTAACTTTTTATAAAAGCGGCATTTTCAAAAAAAAGCAAATTTTCAAAGAAATAAAAATTTTAAGGGAAAATTTTATGAAATATAGAATTTTAATGAAGAGGTAAAATTTTTAAAAAGGCCAAAGTTTTGGAAAAAATTTGTACATAGTTGTAAAAAGTCAAAATTTAAAAAACAAATAAATATAAAAATTTATTAAATTTGGACATTTACACAAAAATTCCAAGTTAAAAAAATGTTAAAATACCTATTCAAGAATTATGGAAAATTTTCAAAGTCAAAAAAAATCGAAATTTGGAAAAAGAGGTAAATTTTGAAAAGTGGTCAAGATTTTTAAAGGCCAAATTTTCAAAAGGGTTGACAGTTTGGGCAAAAAGCCAAACATTTTTAGGAAACAGCAGACGTTTTAAATACCAAATTTTCAAACATGTGGGGATTTTAATAAGCATTTAATATTTTAAGAAACAGTAAAAATTTTTAGAAAAGTGTGAGATGTTTTTTAAGTTTAATTCGGTCGCAAAGAGCAACCCCATTATGCCTTCAAAGCACCGCGAGTAGAATAAGGAGACAAGGATAGATGGCGATTAACAGCCTTCTTAAACAGGGATAGATTGTAATTTTTGGGGAAAATGCCGTTCGGTAACGAATTCCACAGCTTTGAAGTTCTATAGAAAGAACAATTTATATAGGCAGAAGTCCTCATTGGGTTAAGCTGGATCGCAAAGAAATTTGCTGTTTTCGACTATCTTGTATGTATTTTGAAAATTGGTCAAGTATTTCAAAAACGGACACATTTTAAAAAAACGTCGAGCTTCCAAAATATCGATATTTACAAAAAAAATGATATATTTTTTAAAGTTTTAGGCAAAATATTAAAAATTCGAAAATATATGATTTTTAAAATAAAATTCAAATTAAATGTCAAAAATTCAAAAAGTTGAAATTTTAGTCAGAACTTAAAAAGGGTCAAAATTCTGAAAAATCTAGAATATAAAAAATAATCGAATTTTAAAAATATGTTCAAATTATAGAGTTAGGAATTTAAAAAAAAAATCAATATTTTAGAAAAATATCAGAATTTCTGAAATTTCATTTTTAAAAAGATTGATGCGCTTTAAAATATTAAAAAATAAAGTCGAAAACTTTTAAAACTGCTGGAAATGGTGGAAAAACAAGTACTGATTTTAAAATAAAATTGTAAAAATGTTTCAATTTTTTAAAAAAGGTCATTTTCAAAAAGACCTGACATCTCAGCAACCAAAATTTTTATAAAAAGGTAATATCAAAATTTTCAAAAAGCCAATATTTTGAGAAAAAGCCACATTTACTTAAAAATGAGAAACAATCGATATCGACATTTAAATTATGAAACAGTCAGTAAAATTACTTACAGTAGTTTATAGTGTGTGATAAAGCTAAAATGAAATCATGACTAGTTGACATAATTGGAAATCCTGTTTCGACATATTTATTATCAACAGCAGATCAACAGATTTTCTTCTATCTAATTTCTCTTTGACGAAGTCAAAATTTGTGAGATTTTCTACCATTCGCTTCATTGGATTTCATGGGGGCTTATTGGATATCGAACAGCAAATAATAAACAATTTAAAATAATTCTTACAAAAAAAGACGGTCAGGCATGTTTTCATTTTAGCTTCACCACACACTATAAAATAAACTGTAAATAATTTGACAAATGGTTTCCTGACAGTATAGTTGTCGACAAAGATTATTTCTACTCATAACGTCACTGATATGCGACCCGATAAGAGTTTATTTAAGGTGAAATGGCAGAAAAAAGTAAAAAATTACAATTATTTGTAAAAGTTGTAAGAGTAACCCTTATAAAGCTTATATTAATGATAGCTAAAATCTACATACATATATAGGATGTTCCATTTGAGATAACAAAGTTATCGCTGTTTGAATTTATCAAAATATGCAGGCCTCAATTGAACTTTCGGTATAATGTTTTTAAACTTGAAAAAGTTGTGCAAGATAGCTTTTTTTCGATTTACGTACCAAATATGGAATAAATATCCAGTTTCTGGGAAAAGATACTAAGAATTTTGTAAAACCTTGCATCTGTCAATTTTTTTATAAAAATCCAATTATCTCAAAATCTATAAATTTTAGAAACAATATTATTTTTTAGAGTGGCCTTAAAATATTAAATTAAATCGAAAAATTCAAAAATATATAGGATGTTTTATTTAAAATAAGGAAGATGGGGCCAACTGCCGGTATAACCGGAAATACTACAACTTTGCGAATATTTTAGTTGTGTTGGTCCTATCGTTTTTGCCAAGTTGCCAAATTTTCAAATGTTTTAAATAAGTACTTTGCCAGATATCGATTGCGGCGATTCCCGGTGGGACACACTGTATTTAGGGGTATTTTAGTTTTTTTAATAGAAATGTAAAAACATTTGTAAGCACGACTTTTTTTTGAGTTTTGACAGTTTTTATGGTACTTTTTTGGTGATTAAAAATCTTTTGTTTCTCTTTAATTTTAGTGTCTCCATTTAGCAGCTTGCAGAGAACCCTTTAAAGGCCAATTTTGGCACTGCTTTAGCAAAATTTATGGAAATGGTTTCACTATTCTTATCTCACTAACAAAGAAAGTACCCGAGGTGTACCCCACCGATTTTTTTCATTCATCACCGAATTTGATTAGGTAAGTTGGTAAGTTGGTATAAAAGAAAAAAATTAAACCCACCCCTATACAAATTGGGGATTGCAAACCTTTGGCATAACTGATACGTTTTTAGAAGCACATTCTTATGGAAAATAACGTAACAATGGTTTTACCGAAAAATTCCAATTTATTTTTGAGATATTAAAGAAAAACTGTTTTTGGGGGTTATCTTTAGGGGGTGAAGAGTTTATCACCTAAATCACAAATTTAGCATCTAAAACAAATTGTTGATACATTATTTTGATGAAATATCAACATATAATAAGTTAAAGGTGAAAAAATAAATGTTTTGATTCGCAATCTAATAATGAACAAATCCATGGGGTTCTCCAAGGGTCATAAAAACAGGGGTGTTACGTTATTTCACTGTGAATGCAAAATATATGTCAAAATAATCATTATAGAAATAAAATTGAAAACATACGTTGTGTTTTACTTTCCATATCACTGTACAGAAAAAAATTAACTCAATGGGTAAATCACCCCTTTCAAGGATTTTGTTTGCAAAACTCCGAGACAGGTCAACTTTATTTTTTAGTGTTCTTAATAAAATTATTAAATTTGATAAAATTCAGTTATTCAAAAGTTGATATATAAGAAAAAGAATGAAACTCACCCCCATAACAATTAGGGGTAGCAACTTTTCAACGTAACCAATATGTTTTTATAAGCGCTTTTTTATGAGAAATAACAAAGCGTTTGTTTCATCTAAAAATTCTAATTAACTCTTGAGTTATTAAAGAAAAACTGTTTTTTGGGGTTAACTTTAAGGGGTGGTTTCACCACTTAAATCGCCGAGTTAGCAAAAAAATACGTGTCCAATATTTTGTTATGTACTATAACATATCACAAAATAAAAAAAATCGGTGGGGTACACCTCGGGTACTTTCCTTTAAGTAGTTTTAACCTGACAAATACTTTCAATTCTCAACTACTAATAACGATAATTCTGGACTAATTGCATAATTTTTTTGGCACATACAATTTTGAATTTTACTCTTTGAATCGTCTTACCCTTCTGCCATCTTAAAGAGTGTTTGATAATGCACGGGTACTATTAAACTATAGTTGATTAACAGTAATTCTGGATTAATGCTTAATTTTATAACACTACTTTCGAATTCACGGACTTTATTTTAATTAAATATTGCCTTCCCAATGTTTAATATCGGACACCGTTTGATAAAACACAGTTGTGTACAAGTGACCGCATCTGAAGAAATAAAACGCTTTGGGTAAAAAATTCGATATCAGGAAAGATAAAAACCACAAGCATACTTTTTGCGAATTCCAGCTTGCCATTGCTAAAAATAATGGTTCAGGTTGTATTTAATTAGGTCTGGCATTCATAAACCGTTTAAAAAAAATTTAAATAGAGATCAAGAATATTGCAAATGATATGAACAATTAAATAAAAAATGGATTTTGTTTTTCGCGAATATCTTAAAAACTATCGCAAACATTGCAAAAAACCCTTGAAAAACAGCAAATTATGTAAAAGAAGGTTCCAGCTGGTGAAAATGTACTGCCAACATTCCGGTTTAAATTCAAAGGTAAAAATTGTGGTCAAATCGAGTGCTGGGAAAGATTTCCTCATATGTATTTACAAAAAATTTATTTATTAAACAAGAACATTAAGAAACGAGAGAAAACTTAATGGTAATTTATTTGAAAATTTTACATTATTCCTAAATTTGAACTATGTTCCGAAAATTGTTATTTTTAAAGTAAGTTAAATTTTCGTGTTTCAACTAATCATTTCTAGATTAAAGTTTTTGAAAAATAATAGCATTTATAAAAAAATTATTTTTATTAAATAGAAATTATCCAAATCATTTCTCAAAATGTTGACACTAGCATCGAAATAATTTTGATTTGAATTTTGAGTTTTGAAACCAGAAGCTTAATGCGATTTCAACGTTAAACCAGAAATTTTGGAAATAATTTGTCCAAAAATTTTAAGCTTGTTTCGGTAATTTATAGTTTTCCTGTACATTTTAATTTCTTCTCGGACGTCGAATGTCAATAGTTAAGTTAAAAAAATTTCAATATACTTAGATCTATTATTATATATTTTTAAATATATTGAAATTCAGAAATTTGTTGACTTTAATTTCTATTTCTTCATCGAGGTTTCATTTTCAAATTGAAAGGAGACTTAAAATCAAAATTTTAAGTGAAAGTCAGACCAAAAATTTTGACCTTTTTCTTTAAAGGTGAAGAAACGCCATTTCTTTTAGATTTTTAAAAATTTCTCTTTTATTCTAAAAAAGACCTTTTTTATACATTTTAAATTTCTTTCCGAAATTTTAATTTTTTTACCAATGTGAACATTTTTTATTCAAGACTTTCAATAACATTTCAAAATATAGAGTTTTGCTTACAAGTATTGAGTGTTTTTGTGTCTAAACTTTCATTTTGGAATTCCTTCTTTTGTGCTAAAATACCAACCCTTTAAATTTATAAATTACAATAAAAAAATTTAACAAAATAAAGAAAATATTAAATATGTGTAAAACATATTGAAATAATAAATCAACGGTTAAAAGACCAAAAGTGGAAACAAAATATTATTAGATACTTTGAAAAAAAGAAAAATGACTACGGCAGATAAAAGTGAAAACTTAAACATAAAATTGGAATAGTATTTTTGAGCCCAAAATATGACTAAAAGATTATATAAATATACAGGGTGTTACAAAAGTCCGGGCCGCTACTTCAGGAGCATATTCTACACATTAAAATATGAAAAATGTTGAAATACATTTTTTTCTTTAAATTGCCTCCTAACGGAGATATGACCATTTAAAGATGGCGCCCCTAAAGTGGTTTTTTTACTACAAAAAGTTAACGGTTAGTAGCAAAGTCATGAAATTGGGCAAGCAGCTAAAGAATTGGATTAGACATATTCTCATGTAACATATTTTTTAAATAAGCAGTAGCGTGGTGTGTAGGGGGTTGCCCGCGATTATTTTTTGCCGTAACTTTTTTGTATTGCAATATTTCGACACAAAAGTGCCATAATCGTAAAAAGCAACATTTTTTTATACAAAAAAGGTACTCTTTCTCAAAGTCGCTAAAAGTAACCGTTTCCGAGAAAAAGGCGTTTAAAAGGCGTCTTCGAAATTCTAACTAATTTGTATAAGAAAAAATAAGTTGGTCATGCAAACTGATCGTAAAGAAAACAATTGTACTTGACAATATCTGCCAGAGATTGACGTTGTGTCACTGATTAAATTTGGTCGTAAGCTGTAAACTTTAGCAGTTTTTGTTGTCAATAGTAAGTGTAGTAGTTTTTTAACTTTTCATTATTTTGTTAAAATGGACTATTCAAATCAAGAAATGGCCGATATGCATTTAATGTACGGGCTTGCAAATTTTAATCGTGCTGAAGCAAGACGGCTTTATGCTGAACGTTTTCCTAATAGACACCTACCAGGAGAAAAATTGTTCCAGAAAATTCATGCTCGTTTATGTGAAACAGGAAATTTTGTTTTCAAAGGCGAACGTGTTGGAAGGCCAAACGCAGAAGTTGCTAATTTAGAGGAGCGTGTGCTTCAGCGAGTTGAAGAAGATCCATGTGTCAGCACTAGACAACTTGCTTTAGCCGAAGGAGTAAATCACGTAACTATCTGGCGAATTTTGAAATTTTACCAATTTTACCCCTATCATTTTCAAAGAGTGCAAGGGTTACTTGCTGCTGATTATCCTCCAAGAATAGAATTTTGCAACTGGCTATTGCATAAGATCGTTGAAAATGAGAACTTTCCATCGCTCATATTATTTACGGACGAAGCGGGTTTTACCAGAAACGGGATCCTTAACTTTCACAACATGCATCAGTGGCAAGTTGAAAATCCCAATGCAGTTATTCAGTCGAGACATCAGCAACATTTTTCACTTAACATTTGGGGAGGAATAATAGGGGACTCTATAATTGGACCGTTTTTTTTACCTCATAGGTTAACAGGAGCATCATATAGACATTTTTTGCAAACAGAGTTACCCGTGTTACTTGAAAATGTTTTACTCATAACAAGACAGCGAATGTGGATAATGCACGATGGGGCACCTGCCCATTTTAGTGCAGTTGCTAGGGAATTTTTGAATAACAACTATCATCAACGATGGATAGGTCGAGGAGGTCCGATACCATGGCCAGCTAGGTCTCCGGACCTCAACCCACTCGATTTCTACTTATGGGGACATCTAAAGCAGATCGTCTACTCCACACCAGTTGAAAATATCAATGATCTTCGTGAACGAATTGAAAATGGGTTCAACCAGATTCACAATACACCAGGCATTTGCGAAAGAATAAGGAGTTCCCTTAGAAGACGAGCCGAGCAATGTATTGCTGCAGGGGGCAGTAATTTCGAACACTTGCTTTGATTTTTTTTTTCTTAATTTTGTACTATTTTTATATCAATGCAGTTAGTAGTGGATAAATTAGAAATTTGCAAAACGAATTCTAATAAATGCAACAATTTTGTTTAAACGCTTTTTTCTCGGAAACGGTTACTTTTAGCGACTTTGAGAAGGAGTACCTTTTTTGTATAAAAAATGTTGCTCTTTACGATTATGGCACTTTTGTGTCGAAATATTGCAATACAAAAAAGTTACGGCAAAAAATAATCGCGGGCAACCCCCTACACACCACGCTACTGCTTATTTAAAAAATATGTTACATGAGAATATGCCTAATCCAATTCTTTAACTGCTTGCACAATTTCATGACTTTGCTACTAACCGTTAACTTTTTGTAGTAAAAAAACCACTTTAGGGGCGCCATCTTTAAATGGTCATATCTCCGTTAGGAGGCAATTTAAAGAAAAAAATGTATTTCAACATTTTTCATATTTTAATGTGTAGAATATGCTCCTGAAGTAGCGGCCCGGACTTTTATAACACCCTGTATATCGTAAAACGCTTTGTTTTCGAGTTAAACGATGTGGAAAATTACTTTCTGATTACAGTTTTTTATTAATAGTTGCAAAACGTGTACAGACAATTGTCTTTAAAAATCTAAGAACTTACTAATAGAACTTAACCAGTGGCGGGTATATCCAGAGGGGTGGTGTTTAAAACTGCCTTATTTATTTTGTGTGCAATTTTGTCGCCGTTTAGTAACAAAAATATAAAAAATTTCAAATAAAAAGGCATATTTACTGAAATTTGATATTGTCAACGGTTTTGGAGTAAAATGCATTTTTATATCTCGATGCAGCAAAAACGCTCGCCCAAAAATCCCGGATATGACACATAGTTGGCTTTGAAATGAGAGGCAATAAAATTAGCTGAAATGTACTGTTAAAACAAATCATTTTTAACTAACTGTAAGTAATATTGAAATAAAAAAATGTTTCGTAAATATTTAGCAAATAACAAATTTAAAAATATTAGTTTTTTACAGAAATTGCTCAAGGTGGCCACCGGTGACAAGAAACCATAAAAATGTCAATGCTATTTATTTTCTTCCATTTCAATGCCAATTATGTGTTACATTCGATATTTTTGGGCGAGCGTTTTTAATGCATCTATTGTAGATATAAAAATGCACTTTACTCGAAAACCGTTGAAAATATCAAAGGCCATAGGATGATTAGTATAGTGAATCGGCCTCAGAAGGATATTTGGATTATTTTTTAAAAGTGTGTTGCTACTAATAAGATACTTTAATTATGCAGGTTTCAGATCTCTATTTTGGTTTTAAAAAAAAATCGAAAAATATTTTTTTCTCAAAAACTATTTAAGCAATTTGAATAAAATTTTAACATATTGTTACGGGCTTATCGGTTCGAATTGATTAACACATTGAACAATACCCACTTTATTACCAAACTAAACTCGGATCACTACAACTGAACAATAACTCACTTATTTATTTCTAACTACTAACTCACTAATTACACTGACTGACTCTAACTGACTGACTTGAGGGAAAGCTGACCGTCTTTTATAGTTTCGGCTCCCGAATTCTAGAACTTTTTGGCAGATAAGGCTTATCGTTTGCCGAAATTTCTGGAACGCTTATCTGCCGTTTGTTTCGTTATCGCGGCCGCTTTCCCCTTATCAGATCCTTCTAGAAACTTTTTTTATTTACTAAATTCTACAATTCTATTCTAAATTCTATTCTATCTATTAACATTGCGTTACAATATTATAGAGACGTATAAAAGCTATATTATAAAAAAATATTAACCCAAACTCTTTATGCTATTTAGGAGAAACGGGCAATTTTTTCGAAATTATTTTTTTCTTTATGATAACGTTCTAGAACAATTTTTAAATAGACTTTTTTTATGTCTTTTTTGATGTGGAATAACCTTGCAAATTCTGAAACTGATCAAAAAGGTACGCCATATTGAAAAAAAATAAAAACCAATTTTTTCATTTAAAAATTGATTTATTTTAATTTCTGTAATATTGGTATTATCTCTGAAGGGTATATTTCTGCTAATCGGATAGTTTGATTTTAAAAGTTTCAGAATTATATTTATTTTCATTTTTCAAAAAATTGGAAAAAAAATAGGAATTTTTATTTTTCCAAAACCTCATAAAACCGATTTCAGTGAAATTTGGAAACCTTGTAGAGATATATAAATACTTTGCTCAAAAAAATACTAGCAAGAGCTAGTATTATAGATAAGAAATTTTAATAATAATTGTTAGAAACAGTTGCGATTTCTTTTGCTTTATGGTACGTTCTAGAGCAGCTTTAAGTTGACTTTACAAATGTGTTTTTTGATATAAAATAATATTTCGAATCTTAAAATTGATTGGTAAGATACAAATAACAATCGAATAATTTCATTGTTGTTTATATCATTAAAACAACGGAACCAAAACATCCAAAAAAAGTATAAGAATATTACTAAAATATTGAAGTATTTAAGAAATAATTAAAACTATATTAGCAAAGATGTCAATAATTTTAACAATACAACATGTGCATAAAATTATTTATCAATATGTTTAATTTTAACTTCATCAGAATTCAGAATCAACTTGCATTTTGATTCTACATTTTGCGGGTGTTTTTTATCAATATTTTCGAACAAAGGCAAAATGTCAATGTATTGCTTTTAAACGTAGACATGTTTTATTTACTTTGTAGTAGTTCAGAAAAATTAGATAAAAAATCACCCCTGTTGCAAAAAAATTAAATACTACATTTTTATTTTAGAAATATCTTCACTTACGCTTAACAAATAAGTTTATAAAGTTCCCTGCCAAGGTCATGTGAGGAACGGCCGCTATATTGATTTGAATATGAAAAATTTTGTTTCTTTGCCAATAATTTTTACAATTTTTATTTAACAAAAAAAAAGTTTTGAATAAAAGTCGGAGAACTTTAAATTTTCTACAAAAAAGTTATTAACCATTTTCTTTTAGAGTTAGTCGTTATTGAGAAAATGCCTCACGAATAGCGTGCTTTCGGGTAGTCACACTCATTTCTGCACTACCTAAAATGTACAGATTTTGGCATGTACTTTTTGAGCGATATCCTCAGAAGGCCTAATCTACTTTACCTCTTCCGTTGGATTTGAGATTTTTTTGGGGAAGGGCTGTTTTTGTTGGTCTGAATGTTGCGTTTCTGAGTTAATTATCATTCACCTTCATCATAATTTACACGTTGACGGGATCTAAATGAATAAATGTCTAAAACGTCAGATTACTTTTTGCAAAAACACTTGGTCGATGGTGCGTATTCTATACATTTTCACTAATTTAAGGAACAACAAAAAAAGTAAAAAAGTATGTAATTAGGAGATTCTTGGTATCTTAGGGCGCTACTAACTATGCAAGGAATACTACTAGATTTGTTGGTGGTCGATATACGATACCGTTGAAACCTTTATACATACCACAATACATAATAATTTTTTTGATCACGACATGAAAGTAAATTATTAGATGAAAAACATATCATCAAGACCAATAAAAACATTGATGTCAATAAATTACGAACTTAACAAAGACGGAATAGCACATTAGGCATCTTGGCAAAATTAATTTAAAAAACGCATCAAATGCTATATCTATTAGGTGATGTTGAAATCAATGCTAATATCCAAAAGCATGACATTTTCCCAGTAACGACTAAATCTACGAAAAAATGCAAATAATTTCTTTGAATCGAATTCTAAGCTTTCCAACTTTTATAACAAACATTTTTTTATTAGACTAAAATTGAGTTAGTTGTTGACAAAAAACCAATATGCTGGCCAATCCGCGCATAATCTTGGTAGGGAACTTTCTGTACTTATTTGTCAGGTCGAAGTAAAGACATTTCTAAAAAAAGTTTAGTATTTTTTTATTTTGTAATAAAAATTCCTTTTTCCTTTGCTATAGGAGCAAACCATATTTAGAGCCGCAACAGTTTGTTAAATCTAAGCTCCAAAAAATCGAAGATAAACAAAATTGTATCATTAGTATTTTAAATGACTAAATAAATGTTTTTAAAAAGAAATATTCTAAAATATTTTTTGATGACAAAAAAAAAAGTCGTGCGTCAAAGTATTGTTGACGACTAAAAAAACGACATTCCACGTTCCTCTGCCATTGATCTCTGCGGGGGTATCCGTTGCAGCTGCTGCTGTACAGTAAGTATCACAATATTAAAAAATCAATAAGAAGTATACTTGAATCTTGGTAGGACGGACTGTTCCTTGGTTATCTTTAAAAATTGATACACAAATCTGGTTCCCTGAAACGAAGAAAGATTAAAAAAATACAACAACGGTGCTCCAACGCCTTTCGATAGCCAAGGTATCATCTTCAGAGAGATACTCAGTACTGTACAGTATCTCTTTGAAGATATAGCTTGGCTATGGAAACGCGTTAGAGCAACTGTTGTGTTTTTTAATCTTTCTTGGTTTCAAGGGACAAGATTTGGGTATCCATTTTTTAAGTACTGTTGAATATTAATAATTTTACTTAACATATCCTTTTTTGCTTTTACTTTAAAACATCAATACATCAGATGAATCATAATAAATTTTAATTTCTTAAACTATAAAATTGCAGTTTAGAAAATTCTGTTCTATACACCATGACCATCGCGTCGGTTGCTATACTACCGATAAATACCAAAAACTTAATTTTTCGTCATAAAATTATAGTTAATATCTTAGATAACTGATGTCTACCAAATTAGTTGCAATATAGCATTTTGGATAGAAGAGAGTTTTATCTAAACAAATTATCATTTGCTACATTTAGAAACGACTATTAAGTCGAAAATTCCCCATTGAATCACGTCTTTTTATCCGTCGATCTATGTGTATGTTTCGGATCATGCTACAGGTCGCAATTTGCGACTGATTTTTGATATTCATGTTTTTATGGTTTTCTAAGAATAGAAGCCCATTGATTTTGGAAGAAATCGCTCGAATTGTTTAGTTTTCTGATTAAATGATTTTACAAGCATATTGAATAATTATTGTTGATTATATTATATTGGTATTTTAAAAAGCAAAAAATATTTTAAGAAAAATTTTTAAGATCTTAATATATCTAGTTTATAATTTATTTTTTTAATATACTTATATAACATTTTAGTAAAAAAAATCTCATAATTTTTTAAAATATTTTATTTCTGTTGTTTTAATAATATAAAACACTTTAAAATAAATCGATATTTAATTAATTTAAGGATTTAAGAGATTATTCTATATCAAAAAACACATTAAGAAAGTTAACTCTAAAACTGTTCTAGAACGTCTCTAATAATTATTATTAACATTATAAAGGAGATAATAGTTTTTTTTAAGTAAAGCATTCATAAACCTCTCTAATATTTTCAAATTTCATTGAAACCGGTTTTACGCGATTTAAAAAAAAAAGATAATTTCCTATTTTTTCCAATTTTTCCAAAAAAATAATCAAATATTACCTTGAAACTTGCAAAGTTAAATTTCCCTATTAGTAAGAATATACTCTCTGAGATGAGCCCAATATTCCTGGAATTGAAATATAAATCAATTTTTTAATGAAAAAATCAATTTTTATTTTTTTTCAATATGGCGTACCTCTTTGATCAGTTTTAGAATCTGCAAGGGTATTCTATTTTGGGTTCTTAAATACGATCCTAAATTTATGGTATTACTTTTAGAATCACCTTGTATAGCAGTGTTTTTTTTAAATTTCAAGTTGTAATATCAAAAAGAAAAATTTCATAATTTGTAAATTAAAATTATTATTTCTAATTTATATATTTTTATATTTATAGATCTAGTATTTGATCTTGTCTATTTTAAGTTACTGCATAATAAAAAACCTGTCACACTCTCTAAATTTTATATTTGTATACCAAATTTCAAGATATTTCATTTTAATTATGTTTTTAATTATTTATTGTTCGTGATTAGGTAAACACTTTAAGTTGAATTATCTCAAGAGTACAAATAATAAGTTACTACAGTCTTCATTAGATGAGTCGATATAAAAATAAGTACGATAGAATTAATTTTAAAAATTCAAATATATTAACTTCCATTAACTTTATTAATTTATTATAAACATTGAAAAAGTTATAATTAATTTATTATGAATATTGAAGAATTCCACAAAGTAAAGGTTAGTAATGTCAATTATTTAAACTTATAAAAGAAATTTTACTTTTATATATGTATCTATAAACAAATGCTTCATAGGCAGCTTTCCACGCCACTTGTATTAATAAAGAAATAGTTCACCCAGCAACAAGAAAAGAATACATTAAACTTCGGTCATAAAGAAAAATAAAAAATATTCAAGGTGTTATCAATTATTGTCACCCCTTGAAACCCCATGTCATTTTAGGATATCTTCTCCTGGCTTCAATTAAACTGAATAAATGTTCAAAACATGTTTCGTCCATTCTTAAAAAGTTCACAAGGGCCCCACAATTGCCTTCTTGAATTCATTAAATTCCAACTGCCTTCTGTATAATTGAGGTCTCGCTCACTAACGTCTAATTCCATTTATGAATAAATAAAGCTGCTCATCGTTTCTTTGTTATTGTCACCTGTACAAAATTTGATCTCATACATAAATCAACGTCATAACAACACGAATAACCCGCAAATTTGACAGCATTTTGAGCGAGGCGTGTCTTTATTGCCGTTGTCTCTTATCTCGCGCATTTTGAATTGACCTCTGGCTGCGTACCAAAATTTTGTCAGCGTTTTTTCTTTTCTAATATAGACAATTTTCGCTTTCGGAGGAAATCGGAATAATAATAATCAAACTAAGACACAATTGAAACAATTATAGTATACACAACACACCTAGAGAAGTTTTCTTCTTAAAAAAATTATAAAAATAGTCTTTGTAAATTGGATTTAATGTAGAAAGTTTAAAGTTGAAATTTTGAATAATTGAGGCCGAAGTTAAAATCTTGGAGGAAAAAAGTCTAAATTGCTTGGAACTTTTCAACAATTCTAAGATTTTAAATAACTGTAAATTTACAAAGATAATGCTAAACCGCAGAATGATAAGAAGAAATTACAGATTGAAACTTGAAATTTTGACTATTTATTTATTTATTTATTTAATTTAAATTACCAGAAAAAAGATCGATAGTTTAAATTTAGACTCAAAGTTTTTTTTGTAATTTGCAATCTTTTTGTGGTAAGCGTTTGTTTCTGGTGCCAACTTGGAATGCATAAATCTGATTTTAAAAATTCGCCAATGCAAAAGTGCAAAAAGTAAATTGTTTGTAATTTTTTTCATTAATATAATTTCGGGGAAATATGTCTTTATAAAACTTAATATTTTATCATATAGGGTGTCCACCTAGTGCGAAATAGTAAGATATTTTAGCAGTGACTGAAGTTACGAAAAACTTTTAAGGCAATTCCTTCTTTTTACCAAAGTTCTACCAAATTAAAATATAACGTATGTTTAAATTTCCCTGTGCCGATACCAACTTCATTTTTTTGAATAGCAACCCATATTTATTATTACATTTTCCGATTTTTCGTAAAAATAAAAGTTATTTTGTGAAAAAAAAGTATTTCGAATTTCTTATATTTTTTGAGTTATACAGATGTTTCTGCAAAAACGGCAATTCTCTGCGTGGTGTAAAAAAATCTTTTACGGCTAGAAAGGACATCATGAAAAAATGATTTTTTTTAAGGAATTACTTACAAATAAGTGCTTTATTACATTTTGTATTTAGAATAATAAAATATTATAGAGGGTAATCAAAAATTAATTCGCTTTCAGAGAACTTTTAATGACCAAAACTAACTTATTTTAAATAGAACACCCATTATGTTCTTTAATGGTTGAATCGGCCTCTTAATTATCTACAACTTTTATAAAATACTCTCTATGCAAAAGATTACTACTTATCGATATATTGTTACTTTTCTTGATCAGACGATAAAATTCATCAACTGCAACTAAAATTTCGACAAGCAGGCTTTGCCCAGTGATTCTATTAAATTGTTACTTCTCCTAATTGCCGAATATCAAATAAAAATCCTTGTTAAATCATATTTACCAGCTTATTCATTATTAAATTTTAGTTAAAAAAATTCGTTAGCTCCAATTAAAATTTCCACAAGCAGGTTTTGCCCAGAAATTCTGTTAAATTGTTGCTTCTCTTGATCGTCAAATATCAAAAAAAAACCTTGAATAATCATTTTTAAGATCTTATTTATTACAAAATTT
The DNA here is from genome assembly GCA_028583605.1 of Dastarcus helophoroides. Classification (NCBI taxonomy): domain Eukaryota; kingdom Metazoa; phylum Arthropoda; class Insecta; order Coleoptera; family Bothrideridae; genus Dastarcus; species Dastarcus helophoroides. Next base: position 25,110,884 of record CM053336.1, read on the forward strand.
ATTTTAATTGGCTTTAGTCAAAAATAATAAAATCTGAAAATTCTAAAGAACACTATCGGCAGAAGAACACTATTTTCCTTAAAATGTATTGCTTGTAAATGCAAAGGCATGAAGAATATTCTACCAGATAATATATTAATAATTCAAGATAATAATAATTATAACAATAATAATAAAATAAATGTTTCACAAATATGTGTGTGTACCTATTATTATTTTCAAATACCTAATAAACAAACACTCTAGCTTCTTGTCGTAAATATTTGTAATTTTCGATATAAATTGTTGATTCATGTTTTATTGGCTTTTTCTTCGCCAATAAAACGTGAACAGAAATACTAATACTTCGCAAAGAAATACAAAGAATATATGGTATAATTTTTTGGGTAAAATGTTACAGGCATCACAAACAAAGTAAATTTAAAGCAGGAATATAAAAGATCTTTCGTTTTCCTCTATGCATTTGGAAGCCTATTGCGAAATAATCTGAAGACATTTGTGAACTTTGCCTGAGTTACTTAGAACCAGAGACCTTAGAACGCTTCTGATTTTAATTTTCCACATTTTCAATATCTCTTCAGGTTTTTTCATAGTTTATAAACGTCCTCTTTGATAAACTCCAACCGAAAGGAATCTAGGAATAATAAGTCAGGAGGAATTGCCAATTTTGTACAAAATATTCGCTGCAAAGCCTCCTTTGTCGAAATTATCTTGGAAGTTAATAAATTTTACTGTCTGATCAAAAAAAGTGAGAATATCTTGATAATCCTTATTTTTTGGCATAGGAAGTACTAAACAAAAGTTGTAGATAATTAAAAGTGCGATTTAACCACTAAAGAAAATAAGGGGAGTTTTATTAAAAATAAGCGAGATTTGGTCATTCAAAATTCTCTAAAAGCCAATTAAATTTTTGATCATGAATTAAATTAGGCTCTTATTTGTCAGTAATCCCTTAAAAAATCATTTATTAATTATGTCGATTCTAGCCGTAATAGATCCTTTTACACCAGGCAGAAAATTGTTGTGTTTGCACAAACATCCGAATAACTTGAACAATATTAAAAATTCAAAAAGCTTTTTTTACAACATACATTTTATTTTTACGGGGAAGCAGAAAATGTAATAAAAATATGGATTGCTGTTTAAAAAAAATGAAGTTTGTATCTGCACAGGAAAATTTAAACACCCTGTATACTCCACCATATTTTATTTTTGTAGAGCTTTGGTAGAAAGATGGAATTGCTTTTTAAAAGTGTTCTGTAACTTTAGTCACTACTGCGTCTATGGCAGAGGTCGGCAATCCTTTTAGAACCGCGGGCCACTTTCAGAAGAAAAATTTTTAAGCGGGCCGCACAGTTTAAAAAATTTTTTTTTGTCTGTCAAATAAAATGGTCCGCTAAACAAAGGTTCGAGCAATATTATCACTACTAATTTTAATATAGTCGTAAATAAATGGAGGTTTTAGGGCTCGATCTAGAGCTGGGGACACAAATGTTCAGGACGGTCAGATATTCAGAAGTCACTCTGAGATTTTCGAAATCTCGAGCTTAAACCTGTACTTTTTGTTTCATTATCATTTCGTTTATTTTGGTAGTTTAAATTTCGGATATTTTCAAACTTTTGAATTTTAAATTTTTAATTTTTTACAGAAAATTTTGATTTGAAAATTTCAAGTGCATTACATAAAAAAAATACTTTTTAATTAAGCTTTGTTGAATATTGATTTTCAAAGTTTGAATTTTTTTCTCAAAATTTTCACATCGATCCCAAATATTCTCCACAATAGTTTATTACCAAGTTTCCAGTTTAAACTTAGATTTTGGAATCGTTTCGATGGGATTTTTTTTCGAAGTATTGATTTTAATCTCGAAATATTGACTTTTTTCTTCAAAAACTGGAATGTTTTGAAATTTACCTAACTCTAAGGTTTTATTTATAAATGTAGAAATTTCAACAATCATAAAACATTGAGGTTTTTATCCGGAAATGTAAGTTTATTTCTAGAATTTTAACATTTTTTTGACTCAAAACATTTTTACTTAAATAAATATCCACACTTCGGCCTGAAATTAATGTAACAAAATTTTAAGTTTTTTGATTAAAAAGTTTTTTTTACATTAATTTCCACATTTTAAAATCTTGATTGCCTTCCCTCTGTACTTGCAACTGATTTAAACGAAGGCAAATTCACAAGTTTCATATTCTGTTTTGGTTGAAAGCTGATACCTAATCAGAAGCCGAGATTGAGTTCCAATATCGTCCAGAAATCCAGCCTCGGTCGGTCTCTGGCCAAAACAATTTTTTAAAATGAAATTTCACGTATTTTCTTAAATTACGACGCTTTTCTTAAAAGTTTACCTTTAGTTTTATATTTTTCCAAATTTTTGTTTCTAAAAATTTGTTGCTTACCTGAGTATTTTGACTATTTTTTAAACTCTTAGATTAATATCAAAATGTCAGCTTTTTTCGAAGGAAAACTCAATGTTTTCTAATTTTGTGTTTTAATTTCGTAATAATGTATTCGTTTTTCTTTCAAAAGTAATAAGAACATTTTTGTCAATTATGGGCTTCTTTAAAATTGGGAGATATTTTTCTAAATTTTGCACTTTGGTTTGCGCCATTTTTCCACTATTTCTATTTTAATAAAGAAATTTTAACCGTGATCCTGAGATTTCAACTTTTTTACCAGTATTTTTTTTTAATTTAGGGTTTTTTTTTCAACGAAGAGTTTTTGTTCATAGTTTCAAGTATACAGTTTCAGTTTTTATTATTTTGTCTGCGATTTGGTTTACAAGCTTACAATTAAAAGAAAAAAAATGCTAATTATGTTTTTTGGAAATTTTATAATTTGTCTACTTAAAATTTATACAGGGTGGACCATAAGTAATGGTACATAGAGCAAGAGTAAATTTTTCTTATAAAAATAATGTGATTTAGCCACATTTACCTTATACCAAAAGTTGATATTAACAGAGATACAGGGTGTTAAAGTTGAAAAAAAAATTGTGATTTTTTCGTATAACCAATGAACACATTTCACTATAAAAAAGAAATTTAGCATAGAGGAGGTTTTTTGGTCAAGAAATATTAATTTGCTAACAGATTGTCAGTAACTCATGGGGGGCGCCACCTGCGCTACCTTGTATTATTCTAAAGCATCATAACTCTTTATTTTAAATAGATATTTTTATTTACCCACCTTCTAAATGTTGATACAAGTAACCGCTTTCAAGATATTTACCTTCAAAGTATGCTGTACATTTATTTTAAGTTATGTAAATGTGAATTTTTCGCAGTAGGTTTTAAAATAAAAGTAATAAAACTGAGCCTAAAATAGTTAATATCAAATATTACTCTACTGACATTATTATTACACATGTTTTTTAAAACCAAGGCACGTCAAGTTTTAAAGGCAAATATCTTGAAAACGGTTGCTCGTATCAACTTTCAGAGAGAACACCTTTTTCACGTAACAAATATGGGAATATAAAATAACCCATTTAAAATTAATATACGTGGGTCCACAAAAAAGTTATGATGATTTAGAATTATGCGGGATAGCTCAGATCGCGCCCCCTATCAGCTATTGGTAATATGTTAGCAAATTAGAGTTTGTCGACTTAAGAAACCTCATTGTGCCAAATTTCGTGCCTATATTACAATTAATTCCATAAATATACGAGAAAATCGAAATTTTATTTTCGACCTTGACACCCTGTATCTCTATTAACATCAACTTTTGGTATAAGTTAAATGTAGCTAAATCACATCATTTTTAATCGAAAAATTTACCATTGCTCTGTGTACCATGACTTATGATCCACCCTGTATAATTAAACACAAGGATTAGAGTTTTTTAATATCCCACTTTGGAAAACTATAGTAGCCCGCCCTAAAAATTGGGTCAGTTGTCCTTGATGACCATCATTTGAAACAAAATATTCAGCTTCAGTTGAATATCCAAAATCCGCTTTTTAATACATCCCTAGTTATAAGGTAAATCAATTAGATTCAGGCACTATTTATTATCAATAGTTTTATAACTAAAAGTTTTTTATAAACGTTTTATTGTACCGAATTTACACTAAACATTAAAACAATAAAAGTTTAAATAATTCTTTTTTTTTTCAAATACTTTTAATTTCTTAACAACTGTTATCATCTTTATTTTCTCCACCAAATAATTACAATGGCGTAATGCTCAATTTGATTAAATCAGAATGATCTCTATCCTCATGATCTGTTGGCTTTCCAACGTCAAGCAATTGTATTACAGATTGGGATGGCCACCCACCATTTGGTCCCGCGTTTCCTAAAACGGCGATTTGGTTTTCAGAACTGTTAAGGTCGAGATCAAATATGTGTCTCCCCACATTAACGCTAGCTAAAAGAAAAGGGTCATCCGGCAGCTGCCTAAAACTGTTACAAACGTACCGATGCTGGAATAATCCGCGACATCCGCAGCTATAAAGCTTATAGCATATCTAATCCCAGTTGCTGAAAATCGTGGCAATTGTCTCAAGTAAATAGCTTCTGAGGAATAAATAACATTACAGTGATCTATGATAGGAATCGTTTGAAGCAAACCGTTCATTCGCATATCATAGATATATGTATTGGATATAATCTGGAAAAATAGAAAATAAAATGTCCATTATGGAATTAACAGTGATGTGATTATTTGAAAACATAATAGAGTAAACAATATAGAGTCATTGGCAACTTAGGTAAAAAATAAATTTGAAAGGCTATGTTCCTAAGTAGTTCCTTTCAGTTCCTACCAAATTAAACACTAAAGCTTTTTAGGCTTGGTTGTCTAAAGGTTTAGGCGGCTCCTAGCCTACCGCGATAACCAAGGTAATATAAAAGGCACAATATGCAAAAGCTTCAGTGCTGCAGGGATAACCGACCCCAAAAAAAAATAATGTACTATGAATTAGTAGTAATTTAGAGAATTTTGATTTTGTTTTTCAAAACAAACCTTAACAATTAAATAATTTTGAAAAGTCAAAAATATGCCTAATCAATATAAAAAATAATAAATTAAAAAAGGTATAGCTTTGGTTAATATCTCAAACTTTTTACTTTCTAGAAAAATATCTGAATGGGAGAAAGTCGGCTAAACACGAACGCTGGGTAATCCCGAACACAGCGATTGTTTTATGTTAGAAATATGAAAATGTTTTTGCTCAGCTCCATAAAGTAAATCATTTCACCTCTTACACCCAAAATAATGCAGACATTTTTCAAGTTATCAATTAAAAGGAATTGATGTCTGCGATGTAATTTTTTCATAAATTAAAGACAATATAGCTTGGTTGCTATAAATAATTCTAACATAAAACTTGGACACATTAATATTTACTATTTAAAGAGGATATTACAAATAAAAATGTACAGAAACTTAAATATTTGCAAGCAAAGTAAAAACTGTTCAATAGAAGAATAAGGATATACAGTTAGCCAATCAGTGAATTTAGAAGTACTATGAAACATTACTGACAGAAAACAAAGACGAGTTCATGATGACACCAACAGTCATAGTCTTTGAAGGAGAAACAATAGACATTGACACTGCAAATTTAAAGGAAGCTATATAAGAATTAGGTTAGGAGGTACTGCTGACGAATTAATTAAATGTGGAAAGGACAAGCTTTTTGGAACAATAATATGGACCTTTAATCAATACGTAAATGGTGCCCCAGTACCACATGAGTGTTAAATCGCTTATATTTCAGCTATTCATAAAAAAGAAGACAAACTTGATTGCACCAATTACAGAGGGACAAGGATTACCAGTCCTTTCAGTCATTTGTATGGAAGAATTCTTTAGGACCTTATAGATTCTTATACGAAGGACTCAAAAAGAAAAATAACCAGTGTAGACTGGATTTAAGGTAAAAATCTATGATCCTATCTTTTCACCTTTTTTTGGAGTTTATCGTGTGTTATTCCCTAAAGTCCATTTTTGCTTGTTTTTTTGCCTTTTTATACATATTTTGGACCTATTTTTAGAAAGTTTTGTGCCTATTTATCCTTTTCTATGGATTTTCCCCATTACATTTACACTTCTAAAAAATTTGAACAGAAATATCTATACTCAATAAAATAATACAATAAAATAGTAATTTAAACCATTATAAAATAGCAATAAGAAGCATCAAGCATATATTTCCTAAATAAGTAATTTAACACAATTACTTTTATGAACCACCCAGTCCCCTTTATGTTTTACCTGCTATTGTGCAAGAAAATTAAACCACGTTGCCCGTTTATCTTATTTTAATTTCTAAATAAAAACAGATGTATGGGTAAGATTATAGAATTACCGAAAAGATATTACTTCTCTAAAATTTATCTTAGAACTGCCTTCTATAACCAGCACTTGTGTGCAAAAAATGCATCTAGAACCTGCTTTATTTAAGGGCATAGTTTGAAGTCAGCTAGAAAAAAATCGTTTTTTTTGTCAATTTTTTGCAAATTTTGATTTATGTTCGTAATTTTAACTTTTATCTCAAATTTAAAGTTTGCACTCGAACATTTACAATTTGGGCATTCTTTCTAGGGTCTGGAACATTAAATGTTTTGTTTTCAAATTCAAGTTTTCACTAAAAATCCAATCCTTTTTCTAACTGGCTACAAACTTCAATTATTACGTTTTTTTCTTCAGGCAATTTTAAAATTTCAATCTTTTCTGGAACTATTGTTGCTGTCTCAATTCGCAAGGTCGAAATGCATTTGATTCTTCAAAATTTCGAAAAAAAAGTTTTTGTTATAAAGTTATTTATCGTTTTTTTTTAGTTTTACCTTTATCTCAAATTTTCGACTTTTTATAAAAGTTTTAAATTTGAATTAGATTTTCTGTTAAATGTGAAGTATGTCTATATTTTTCTTTTTTTCTTTCTCAAAATTCAGAGTTTAAAAATTTTGTTTTTACTTTAAATTCAGAAATATTTTCTTAAAACTTTGACTGTTTCTAAACAACAGAAAATTTTGCAGATATCTTTGTAAAATTTTGAACTTAATTTTGAGTGTTTTGAATTTGAAATTCTAATTCGACATGTCTAGAAAAGCCTACATCTAGGGAGGATAAAGTTGTTTGAAAAAAATGTTTATTACCACCAAGTTTACACTTAAAAGACTGACTGAATTTATTAATGAATATTTCTGAAAATATTAACTATTTTAGAAATTTTGAATTTCTGAACAAAAAGTGATATATGTTAATTCCTAGCAAATTTACCTTTTCGAACCCAAAGTTTTCAGTTCTCTAATTTGAAATTTTAAAGATTTTAAGTTAAGAATCAATAAGGAATTTTAGAAAAAATCCCTAGTTTTCAAAAGATCAATCTTTTAACAAAAACTAGCAACATTCAATATCTTGTTTCGAAACAAAATTCAGAAAAAGAACTTTGGTATTTCCTGAAACTGAAAACTGAAATTGCCAAGGAATTTTTTTTTAATTAAATGTCAACAGGACAAGTCCAAATATTTTAAAGAAGTCTAAATTTTGAGCCAATGCTACTATAAAAATGTGTTAAAAAAAACTAAAGTTTCTAAGCCATTTTTTTAATTTTCACTTTAATATTGGCATTTCTAAACTCGACAAATTTTCAAAATTTTGTAAATTAACTTTTTCTAAAAATATAAATTTAAAGTTAAAATGTCATGATTAATAATAAAAAATTCATTAATCAAAGTTGGAATTTGATAAATAAGATAGAAATTTCAATATTTTTTCGAAGTTTTTACTTGGAAGTCAAAATTTTGAGAAAAAGTCAAATTTTTGGAATCAATTAAAATATAAAAAAATCAGCTTCACAACAAAAAATGTCGGCATTTTTTATTATGAAATTAACAAAAAATGAAAAATTTCGAATTAAACTGATTGCTTAAAGTTATAAAAAAATCTTGAATTTGCCAGTCAAATTTTATGTAAAACTCAAAATTTATAAAAGAATCGACATTTTAGATAGTTTTTTTAAGTTCAATCAACATTTTAGAAAAATTAGAGAGTCGAATATTCAGAATTTCATTTAAATACCGAATTTAAACTTTAAATATTATTACAAAATTAAAGTGTTTCCCGAAGTTTCATGTTAAATCTAGAAAGATGGCTTGTTTAAATTTCCAGTTTTTTTAAAATTTGAATATTTCTTAAAATGTGGAGATTAGCTCGAAATTTTAGACCTGCAAAATTCGACATTTTTTAAATAAAATTTAAAGTTAATATCAAAATATCAAATAAAAACGAAGAATTTTCAAAAACAGTTTACATTATTTTAAAAAAATATAAAAAACCAAGCTTAAAATTGAAATTATGAATTTTTTCTCAAATTTTTAACTTTTTATTTCCAAATTTTGATTTTTTTCTAGAAAGTGTAAACTTTGAACGAAATCTCAAATGAAAAGTAAAAATTTCGGAAAAAATTCAAACGAGTTTAAAGTAAAATTTTCAAGTCTTAAAGGTGAAAATTTGAGAATGAACTCGACAATTAAAAAATTTCTTCATTTAAAAATATTATGCTTCTCTGAAAGTTCCGAGTATAACCTAAAAATGAATTTTTGTTTTTAAAATTCCGATTGAGGGTTCAAAATGTTCAATAAATGTTTTTTTCTTAATTGGGAGTTTTGACCTGTTAATGTCTTTTTTAGGATATTTTACCTTTTTAGTGCCGTTTTTTAGCTATTCGTTTTGCCCAATTTAACATTTTGCACTTTTTACAATATTTAATTCCGGTTTCTAGTAACAATGTAAATTATATCACAGCAAACATTTTTTTCAGTAAAAATATTGTGACGGCATTCGCCGTTAATTAAAAAATAATAATAAAGCACATCTATCAGGCAATCTCTTTTAAAAATTTGACTGTAAAATCTGGTGTAAATATTTTCATTGCAATTCTAGAAAATTAAGTAATTTCTATTTTCGTAAATCCTTTAATGCAAAAATATGCGGAGGAAAAACTACCTAAAAATATCATATCCAAAAACACGTTAGTTATATATTTTATCGTCAAAATAATATGCTGCAATATTTTTTTCCTCCTAAAATAGGTAATATTAAAGAAGACGTATGTTATTTTGAAGTATCCATCTCTTAAAAATTAAAGACTTTGGCTACGTTTACGCAAATGTTGAAAGCAATAGCTCCTTACCGAATAATGTAATTTGGACATTGTCTATTTACGTAGAGAAAAACTTTTTAAATTACGAGTATCTATTGCCGTGCAAACGCAAACATTCGACAGTAAAAAATATTAAAGGACATTCAATTTTTAGTAGGAAAAAAAGTAATGTTGAAAAATTTCAATAAATGTTTATTTTATAATTGTGATTTTGACCTTTTAATGTCTTTTTTATAGCATTTTGCCTTTCCGGTGCCTTTTTTAACTGTTTGTGTTTGCCTAATTTAACATTTTGCTCACCTTTTTACGTTATTTAATGGTGCCTAATATTTGGTCTCTAATAATCAGGTTTTAGAGCTGGGAGAAGTTGTACTTACAACGTCTTTTGTTCGAAACAGTTGATAAAAAAAATCAAGCACTAATAAATAAGTGCAATTTATATTTATTGATCTCCACAAATCCTCCGATATGGTCCAGTTAAATCAATTATGGGAAGTCCTACAGGAGGAAACTAATTTTATTCACACCTTAATAAAAGCCTGGAAAAATCCGTATGATTAAACAACTTTAAAAATAAAAGTAGGTAAAAATCTATCTACGAAATTCGTTATAAATAAAGATTTAGGTCAAGGATGTTGCGTGTCACCCACACTATTTGAAATCTATGTGGCAGGAGCTTTAAACCTATAGAAAAGAAAATGTAATGAAATGGGTGATATCGGCGACACCTAAATATATAACTTGCAATTTGAAAACGATCAAGTCATAATAGCAAACCAGAAAGGAAACCTTGAATATATGAGGCCCATATTGCAAGAAGAATATGGGAAATTAGGCTTTTAGAACTGAATACCTAAAAAACTAAATATTTGGTGATAAGATCAGAGATATCGAAAACACAACAAAAGAAAGATGAAATCGAGGCGTGTGAAAATATACATATTTGGGTGTAGTTTTCGACAGAACAGGAGACGACAAAGAAATGAACAAACGAATTTTGAAGGCAAGACAGATAATTAGATATTTGAATGGGATTCTTTGAAGCGACGAAATCGGCAAACGTAAAAAATATAACGTCTACGAGAGTCTTATAAAAAGCAACGTGTTATATGCAGTGGAAACATAGCGAATAACACAACACAATAAAAGAAGATTGGAAGCATTCGAGATGGACGCGTTCAGACGAACTATTGGGATTAACAGAAGAGAAAAAATAAGAAATAACATTATACGTGAACAAATGGGCATAGAGGGCACATTAATAACTGACATAGAAAAAAAGAAACGATTTGGCATGAACACCTTTAAAAAATGGAAGAATCAAGGCTGTCGAAGAAAGTTATAAATTATATACCACCAAATCGTCGGAAACGCGGAAGACTTCGAGAAACCTGGAAGGATGGAATAGTAAAGGCAATGAGTTTCAAAGATCTGTGAGCAGGTCAATGGGGTAATAGAAAATTGTGGAATTTAGACATAGAATGACAATAGTGGCATAAGGAAATCTGTCTAAAAATTAAATATTTTCTTTTAATTATTTACAATAAAGGGTAATTGCGAACTACCTGAGTTAAGATAATAGACAATCAGAGAGGAAAAAGTTTTTAAAAATTTTCAAATCATTTTTATAACAAAGTAAATAATAAGATGATCGAGTCCAAAAATGTAGTGATGACGATTGTTATATTTTTTGTAATGAAAAATTTAAAAGACTTCCAGTTTGGTCATGTTAATCATGTTAAATCTGGACAGACGACGAATGTTCAGATAATTAATCACCATCGGTAGAGTTTCTATATGATTTCTGTCGTAACTAAAGTCTGATAACTTATAAATGCGCTAATTCTCCATTAACCCACTTACTTCGAGTAAAGCCAAAGGGGTAGTGTTTTGTTTTTGCCCTTAAAAAGGGTATTTAAAGAAATATTAAATAGGGCTGATTTAAGAAGTAGTTTGAAAAATAGTTGAATATTTTGAAGAAGCAATGAAAAAAGACTACTGCAAAATTCCTTCGTAATATTTGAAATTTCCTTTAGTTGTTTGCCATTTTCCCACTTTCTCCTACGCCACTGAACTTTACTGTAAAACTCTGTTTAGACCAGTTTTTAACTTTTCTATATATTTACGGAAATACAGGGCATGCATAAAAAACGAATATTTTCAAAATCACCATTCCGTAGTTTAAAAACTGAGGCAGCTGTGACAAATTTGATATTGGAATCTTTGTTTTGATTTAATAGTGGTATTCAAAGTAAAAACCGCAACGGTCCAACTTTAATAATAACTTCAATATCCCGGAAAAGTGCCAAAAATGGGAGACCCTGTACTGTTTATATCCTATGCCTGTTCGTGTACTTTGGATCCATCTGGATGGAAAACTTCGCTCTGTGTGTCATTTGAACTGGGAAATCTGTGAACTTGCTGTCCAGATCTGACATTAAATAAAACACCATCTGTTAATATCAATCTATCATCCATACTAAATGTCGCTTTATTTTTCGTGTACCCATTACTTTCAATCGGACTATAAGTGGATATTGCGCTCCCAGTAGCTGCATCATACATCTAAAGTCAATGGAGTATTAATAAGATAAATTTCACAGATAAGAATAATTATTACCGTAGCTACATTTCCCTTTGTACCTAATATCAGACCTTGTGAAACTTTGCCAAATTCTACATGCTTTTGTTCATCCAATGTTAATCTAAAATACTGATTTAAACGACTAAAATTAATTAATACGGAAGCAACTTACCTTGCTGCAGCATCTTCTACATGCCACAAATGTGAAACATAAGAATTTTCTTGGCTTCTGGCACTACTGAGGATAAATTCCCCTGTTTTGCTGGGTTCTATGTGAAGAATTTGACAAGACTCGGCGTTAAAAAATTCATTTCTTTCGCCAGATACTATGTCAAACTCAAGAATTTTTCCCTTGGAACTTCCAACAAGGATAGTTTTATCTTTAGGCTTAAATAAGTAGAAAGAATCGAGATATTTTAAAGTTGTATTAATTTTACTCACCATATATTTCACACAAGTGAAGAATCCATCACCACCAAATAAATATATGGATGGAATGATTTTTACCGGACAATATCTTGAGTAAAGCAATTTACGATTAGTGCCATTCGATTGAACGCAAGAAGCGCCATTATGGTTTGGTCTAAAATTAGTTATTGCATTAATAAAATTTATACATAATTTAAACCTCTTTCAAATGATTACGCAAGACGTGACCTAAATCTACTTAATAAAACTAAGCTCTCCCCGCCCCGAAAGACGCCGCACAGTCTAAACCGGTGGCTCTAGAAGCATAAAATTTTCAACATGCGTTTTTTTATAATGCATGTGAGCACAAAGAAAGAAGTTTTAAAAATTCATTCCCCAATGGTGTCAAATAGGTAATGAAAATTTGTATAGAACTTTGTCATTTTTTAAGTTAGAAATAATAAAATTGACTTTAGTTTTCAGTTTATAAATAAATGCTAGTTGTATCTTCTTTTTTGGTAATTGATCACCTTATGAGGAAAAATTCACTTATAACACAATATACAACAGATTCATATCCGAAGGTACAAAATATATACAATTTTTAGCTAGATCTGCATCCACATAAAATAAATAGACCAAATGTGCTAATTTTAACCACACTATCTTTTTAAAAAAAGCCTAGCAATGGTTATGGGGTTGTAAGAAATATTCATGTTTGGAATTATGTACTTTATGGCCACAATTGATCTAGATTTAATTAAAATGCAGGAATGCAATTTAATAATTTCAGACGCCATATCAACGTGCAGAACAACTAGATAATGCGACAGCTGCGACACAATATGCATTCCAATAACGTTTTTACCGCAATGAGAGAAATACTATAGTTTCTTGTAAAATAATGATATACGTGAAAGATGAAAGTAGGCAAATAATCATTAACTGATGATACTTTGATTTGAAAAGCACTGAGGTGGCCGTTAGGCGCTTTTTCGCATAAAAATTAGTTGATACCGAACTGCAAATGTAAGTTAATTTTAAGTTGTAAACAGTGCGGAATAATTTGAAAAGAAACATGTACAACACTGGTAAGTGACTAATACTCGAGATATTTTCTTACCATTAACTATTATATGCAGACGTCTTGAATTTTGTTAATCTATGAGAGCAGCAGGTTAAATTTCTTTTACTAAATGCTGTTTACGACTGAATCATATTTTTTGGTAGACGCAACAACCTTGAAATAGTTCGTTAATGCATGGTCTCGGGAAAATAGGCATTTGAGTATTCTTTCAAGTACACACAATTTGCAAAAAATGTCGAAATTGTAAAAGAAAATCGGAATTGGGCATATTCGACTTGTTGAATATTTAAAAAAGTCGAAGTTTTGAAAATTTTAAAATATCAACATTTTTAAAAATAGCGAGAAAGTTGGGAACTGGAAAATATCAATATTCTGAAATAATAGTCCAAACTTGTTAAAAATTAAAATTTTAGAAAAAGTTGAAATTTTCGAAATAAAAAACCAAATTTTCAAATAAATTTAAAAATAATGCCACATTTTAAGAAAGAAATATTCAAAAAAAGACAAAGTTTTGAAAAAAAGGTAAAATTTTGGAAGATGTCGAAATTTCCATAGGTAATAAATATTTTCAAAAAGAATGAAGATTTTTTTTAAAGAATGTCGAGATTTCGAAAATTCAGAAATATTTATAAAAATGAAATTTTTCAAAAAAAGCCGAAGTTAAAAAATTTGAAAAATGTCGACATTTTAAAATATAGTACAAGCTATTTAAACAATTTAAACTCAAAAATGTTGAATAGTAGAAAAAAAAAATAAAGTTTTTAGGATAATTTGAAAGTAAGAAAAAATTTCAAAAATATTGAAATTTTCAAAATAAAAAACAACATTTTTGAAAAATGCGGATATTTTGACAAGTGTGGAATTTCTCATACGCTACAGTAGACTCCCGCTAAAGTTGCGCTCGCCGTACTGGATCGACCGTTAAAGTTGCTACTCCCCGTAATCCCTACCATTGTCGAAAAATATATATGTTTTATTGCTCCTTGCGCGGTTGAGTGAGTTATTCAAAAGTGGCGCTAAAACTCGGAAGTCCAATTCGTTGCTCGAAAATTAGAGTGGGGGAATATCCGCGCAACTTTAACGATCGTATCCTGACAACTTTAATGAACGTGCAACTTTAACGGGCGCGACTTTAGCGAAAGTCGACTGTATTAAACTTTTCGAAAAACAGTTAAGCTTTTCAAAAACATGAACAACATTTTGTAAATATATCAACATTTTGAAAAAGTCGATATTATGAATATTTTCGTGTATTTGAAAAATTCTCGAAATTTTTATAACAATTTGAAATTTAAAAATAAAAGCAAAATTTCGAAAGGTTGTCTAAAAGGTTAAGAGTATAGTCAAAATTTTAAGAAAATCACAAAATTATCAGACAAATTTTCGGAAAATGTAAGAAAATTTTCAAAATAATTCGAAATTCTCGAGAAATTTTCAAAATTTTGAAAAATAGATGAATTTTCAAAAAATTTCGAGATTTTTAAAAAAGCGACATTTTTATTTAAGGGGAAACATTTTTAAAAGAATATCAAAAATGTTAGGAAAAAATTTTCATAAATATGGAAATTTCCACGGAAAGGTAAAACTTTCAAATAAAATCAGAACATTTAAAAAAGCCGAAATTTAAAAAAAATTCGTGTTTAGGTAATTTTAAAAAGTTGAAATATTGAAAAATGCTTATAGAATTCAAAAAAAAGGCTTTCGAAAAAAAGACAAAATTTCAAAAAAAAATTAAAATTCCATTAATTGAGGCAATTTTTACAATAATTTGAAACTAAAAAAAGTTTCAAAATACCTAATTTGTCAATATTAGGAAAATTAGTTAAATTTTGAAATATGATCTAAATTTTTAAAAGCAACAAGTTTAGAAAAAGGTTAAATTTTTTAAAAAAGTAGACGAAAATTAATAAATGAAACTGGAAATTTTAAAGTCAAAATCTTAGAAAATATGGAAATTTCAATAAGCATTTAAAATTTTGAAAAAAAGTGCTGGTTTTCAAAAAGGGGTGAACATTTTGAAAAAGAGTCGAAAATTTCAAAAATGCTCATATTTCCAAGAAATGTTATAATTACAAAAAAAAAGTTATTTCTAAAGAAATTTGACATTTTGAAAAAATGTCGAAACTTAAAAATGTCGAAATTTTACATAGGCTAAAATTCTAAGAACTCCATAATTAAAAATAAAACAACTGGAATTTACAAAAGTGTCAAAACTATTAATAGACTTAAAATTTTTTAAATAATCGAAATTTTAAAAAAACTGAATTTCTAAAATATTCAAAAAAGATTGGAATTTTCGAAAAACTTCTAAAAAAAAAAAAAAATATGATTATTCTTCATGGTGGCCTCTTATTGGTCGGAAATATTATGTTTATTAATTGTATTTAACATTTCTGCGACCCAGTTTTAAAATAAGTACTACTACTATAATTAGAGCGTTATTAATATTTCACGTCTTACCATTGAGATCGTAGATTAAAAACAAAGAAAGATAAATAAAATATAATTTTGCCATTTTAATTAAATAGATGCCGTTTACCCAACTACCAAATTTCGTAATATTATCCTAATAAACAAACGAGATATGGAAATATGGAAAAGCTATTAAAATATTTATAGAATCAAGAAGTTATTTAAAGTCTGTCTTCATAAAAATATTACCATCAACAATAAAAAACTTTTTTGTAGTTTAACCGATTTTGCATCTTCAATAGTTTAGGAGATTCCATTGGCGAGACGTGAAATTATACTAACCTTGTAAATTATATTAGTTTTGGCAATCCTAAATGGAGCGGGCCCTAATGAAGTAAAATGTTTTTGTCTTTTTGGTCCTCTTATATATTCAGGGGTATTTTGCTTTTTTCTATTAGAAATGCAAAAACTTTTGCAGGCACGACCATTTTTTTATATTTGGCAGTTTTTTATGGGACTTTTTAGGTCAATAAAAATATTTTGTTTCTGATTAATTTTATAGCCCCGATTTAGCAACTTGCACCGGAAGATTTAAAAGCTAGCTATGGCATTGTTTTAACAAAATTTATGGAAATATTTTCACTCCGCTTACCTTACCAAGAAGTTTTAACCTCACCATCACTTTCAATTTACAACTACTAATAAAATATCATATATATCGCTAATTCTGGACTAATTGCCCAATTTTTTAGCACATAGAATTTTGAATTTTATTAGTTGAATCGTCTTACCCTTCTGCCATCTTAAACACAGTTTGATAATGCACAGGTACTAATAAAATATAGTTGTTTAACAATAACTTTGGACTAACGCTTAAGTTCTTAACCCTGATTTCGAATACACAAACTTTATTTTAATTAATTATTTCCTTCTCAACGTTTAATATCAGACGCCCATTGATAAAACACAAACAGTTGTGTACAAGTGATTGCATCTGAAGAAATATAACGTTTTAGGTAAAAAAATTCGATATCACGAAAGATGAAAACCACAAGCATACTTTTTACGAATTCTAGCTTGCCTTTTGCAAATATTATTGTTCAGGTTGTATTCAATTAGGATTAGCATTTATAAACCTTTTGAAAAAACTGAAATAAAGCACAAATAGATTGCAAATGATACGAACAATTAAATAAATGTAATGGTATTCGTTTTTCGCGAATATCTCAAAACACTATCACAAATATTGCAATTTAAAAAAAAAACTTGAAAAACAGAAAATTATCTAAAAGAAAGTCCTCACTGGTGAAAGTGTACCACCAATATTTCTGTTTAAATACAAAGGTAAAAATTGTGGTCAAATCGTATGTACATTAAGAAACAAGAGAAATCAGGTAAATCATGTAGATCAGCTGTCGGTGACCTTTTTCGAACGCGGAACACTTTCAGAACGAAAATTTTTAAGAGGGTCGCACAGCTAAGAAAAAAGCTCCTTGTGTCTGTCAAATAAAATAAAAGACTAAAAAAAAGATCCCGGCAATATATTTCCAAGTAGAAGTGTTAATGGTAATTGGGTTTTTATTTAAAAATTTTACGTTATTCCTAAATTTCAACCATTTCGAAAAATTTCTATTTTTAACTTCCGAATTTTAACTAAAAATTTCTCTATATAAGTAAAGTTTTTGAAAAATATTAGCATTTATAAAAAAATATGTTTCCTTGAATCGAAATTATCCAAATTTTTTCCCGAAATTTTGACTTCAGCATCGAAATAATTTCGATATAAATTTTAAAATTTGAGTTATGGAACTAGAAGATTAACGCAAATTATAGCTTTAAACCAGAAATTTTGGGAAATATTTTGTCTAATAATTTTGAACTTGCTTCGTTTTTCTGTAAATTTCAATATTTTATTCTGCAGTCAAAATTCGAAGTCAATAGTAAATTTAAAAATTTTGAGAATAAATTTTCAAATGAAAAAAATCATTATTCTTATTTTGAATTCAAATTTCAAATTTTAGTTAATTTCCATTTTTTCATTAGGGTTTCATTTTCAAATTAAAAGGATGCTTGCGATAAAATCTTTAGTTTCAATTCCAAATTTTGAATAAAAATTGGACCAAGGAATTTGACTTTTTTCTTAAAAGGTGTTTTTGAAACTCGACTCTTTTACATTTTTAAAAATTTTCCTTTTAATCTAAAAATAACTTTTTATTATAAATTTTAAATTTCTTTTAGAAATTTTAACGTTTTCTACAAATGTGAACATTTTCTATTCAAAATTTTAGCATTTTAAAACATAGAGTTTTTATTACAAGCATTGAGTATTTTTGCATTTCAACTTTCATTTTATAATTCTTACTTTTTTGCAAA
This sequence comes from Dastarcus helophoroides, assembly GCA_028583605.1. Taxonomy (NCBI): domain Eukaryota; kingdom Metazoa; phylum Arthropoda; class Insecta; order Coleoptera; family Bothrideridae; genus Dastarcus; species Dastarcus helophoroides. The sequence goes on from CM053336.1 coordinate 25,128,876, forward strand.
TATTCAACAAAATAAAAATAAATAAAAATATGAAATATGTGTAAAACATTTTGAAATAATAAATCAATTTTATAGAAAAAAGACCAAAAGTGGAAACAATATATTATTAGATTTTATTAAAAATTAAAAAAAATAAGCAGTTATGGTGACTGCCGACAGAAGTAAAAACCTAAAACTATGATATAACCGCGTTTTTTTTAATTTTCAAATTGTGATATCAAAAAGAAAAATTTCATAATTTTTCAATTAAAATTAGTATTTCTAATTTTTATATCTCTAAGATATAGTGTTTAATCTTGTCTATTTTGAGTAACTGCATATTAAAAAACTTAACAAACTATCCAAATGTTATATCTGTATAACAAATTCTACGCCACTTATATTTATAACAAAATATTTTGCTCAGCAACATGAAAAGGATACATTAAACTTTGGTCATAAAAAAAGAAAAAAAACTTCAACTTCAAAATTAATTATTGATGCCCCTTAAATAAACTTGTAATTTTAGGATATCTTCTTCTGGCTTCAATTAAACTAACTGAGTAAATGTACAAAAGATTTTTAGTCCATTCTTAAAAACGTTCACAACAGCCCTACAATTGCCTTCTTGAAATTCCCAATTCACCAGATTTCAACTGTCATCTCTATAATGAAGGTCTCGCCCCCTAACGTATATTTCTATGTAAGTAAAGAGCTACTGCTATGCATATAAAGCTGTTCATCGTTTCTTTTTCATTCTCACCTGTACGACATTTTAATCTCAAAGAAATTTCAAAATATTTGATTTTTTTTAGATTTTAATTTTATTTTAACCAAAAATAGTTTTTAGAAATTGTTGAATATTTTTTAAAATTTCGATGTCTACAAAATTCGACTTTTTTGGAAAAATATTATTTTTTTTGTTGCAAAATTTTAACTGTTTATCATAATTTCGACATTTTCCAAAATTTTATTTTTTTTTTTGATTTTCACTCCTTGTTGAAACTTAAAAAATTTTAAATATTTAGGACAAAAATTTGAAATAAATCGAAATTTTAAAAAGAAGTCAAAATTGTCAAAAGAACGAAAATTTCTAAGAAATTTAAATTTTTAGTAGTCAAAATTTTCAAATGTATAATAAAGTCCTAATTTCTAAAAAAGTCAAGATTTTGAAAAGTGTCGAAATTTTGTAATGAAATGAAAAAGGTCGCGGTTTCAAAGGCAAATTTATTTGAAAAAGCCAAAATTTTGGAAAAATGGCAAATTTTTCAAATAAAATTGTAACTTTAAATAACAGAGACTAAAGACTATTTATAAATTTTAAAATAAGTAGAAAATGATTTTTAAGGTAAAAATATTGAAAAAACGAAATTTTGAAAAAAACCTGAATCTTAGAATAGATCAACTTTTAAAAACTATATTTTCACGAAAAGTAAAATATTTTCGAAAAAGTAGAAATTTTCAAAAACTTAAATTTAATAAATACTGACTTTCGTTGCGCGATTTCGTCCCTTTGTTCATTTTTTGTAAATCACAAATCTTAGAAATTTCAACTGTTATAAAAAAATAAATGACCCTTTTTTAAAAATTCGTATCTTTCAACATTTCAGTTTTTTTATTATATTTGAAATTGCTTAGAAATTTCGTTATTTAAAAAATTTAGATTTTATTTTAGAAAATTTTGCAATTATTTTAGATTTTTGATTTGATTTCAAATATATAAATTGTTGAACATTATGACTTGAAAATTTTCATACGTTTCAAACTTAGATTTTTTTTTTATATTGACTTTTTAGAAAACCTTAACTTCTTAACAATGTTTGAGTTTCAAAAGTTGAAATATTTTCCTTGGAAAACTTGATTTATTTTAAAAAGGTTAACTTTTTATAAAAATATCAATGTTTTTTAAAATTTAATCTTTTCTTGATTTTTAACTTTTCTTTAAGATATTTTGGTAAAATTTTGCCTTTCTTAAAAATTTAAACTGTTTGAAATTAGTTTATTTGAATTAGGATTAAACGGAATATTCGTATGATCCATGGAGCTTGTTAGCATAACAATGGTTTAACAAATTGCTATTATGACCGCAGATGATGCAGTAATGGGAAACCTAGTCCGGTGTTAGCAAATATTTATCAAAAACCTTGCGGAATTTTTAAATTTTGTGGCGTTTTCATCGTTGATAAAGTTTAATATTTATGAATTGGTATTAAACAGGAGTTTAATCATAATTTTTGAGAAATCATAAAAATGTACTTGGAAACCCATCAGGAAGACTGAATGGCTATTAGTTTTCAGTGCAGATAATTTTAGTATATCGTTATCTTAAAAGTAGTGTAACTTAATTATAAATAGCCTTTGTCATTATATATTCGCGGATTGGCAAACAGGCAATATTATTTTTCTGAAAAATCAAATGGCATAGTCCATAATTTTTCTATTTTAGTTTTAAGCAACAATTAGGCTTTGCTTTATTACAAATAATTGTGGATCTGGTTGCCCCATGACATTCAAGGATGAAGACTAAGGGTTTCAGCAGTGCATCATATCTTGAATGCATTGTATTATAAGATTATTAAGATATTCATTAAGTTATTGATTTATTGATGACTTTGAAACCTACAAATTGGAAGATAACAATTTTTATGAATTTCTTTTTTTTACGTAATTCTTAATCATGTAGCTGCCAGAATCGTCCTATTAAGCGTTGTCGATGAAATTTGCGGAAATCTTATATAATCTTTTGTGTATCCATAAATAATGGTTAATTATGTTTTATATATGGCGTTACCATTTACAATGTCTCCATTGGTTGCAGGGAATACGAAATCCGTGATTTTTTTTTGCTTAAAATGAATTTTTTTTAGGGACTGAGCAGCCAGCAGAAATAGAACAATATTTATTAGAGGCCCTGTTATCAAGTTTATATTTAAAACAAAACAAATCAATCTCTTAATTTAAAAACCTTGAAATGGCATAAACTCTTTGTAACTTTATATAGTTGATTACACACATTTTTAATAGTACGGTGGTGAGTCGAGTTCTACTAAACTATCCTATTTCATCGTTTTTATTTATTTGAATTTTATTTAATTTTTCTTGAAAATAGTAAATCTACAATACTGTATTACAAAAATTCTTTGTAACATAACGTTTTGCGTGAGAAACAGACTTTTTAGCAGTTCACAAATTATATAAGGGTTGTCTGCTAGTCCTGGTTCCTTTCAAGTTTAAATTACTTAAACGAGAAAAAGGCACAAATATCGGTTCAAAAGAACATTCTAAGATCCGCTGTCGTAAATTAGGACAATACAAGAGCTGGTAAATATCGATAACGGAGACGGTAGCAAATCTCTTGACAGGACCATGTGGTGGTAGACCGAAGAATTTTATCTTCAAAATATGCCCTTATAACAGGTACAATTGTAAGTTATTTAAATTTCAGCTATCGAAGTAAAACTGATAAGATAAAGAAATGAAATAATCCAAGAGGGGTTGCAGTTTGATTTCCACTTTAAAAATCCTTTTTAAAATTAATTTAAGGGTTGATTTGGATTATAAATATTTAGAAATATGTAGAATATGTGGAACATGTAGAAATTCTGCATCCTTATGCCCTCTAGCGAGATTCAGAAAATAGTCCTTTGGTCCTTAGATATTAAGGGTAGGGCCATAAACAAGAAACATCATAAAGAAATTTTACAGGATAGTCAGGTACTAAACTTCGATGAAACTAGTTCAAAAAAGATGGCCAAGTTCCAGAAATATGAAAACGAGTACAAAATAAGGGAGTTTTGGAAAATTTCTCTTGTTTGTGCCAATTAACGTGAATGAACAGAAGAAAAAAAAAACAATTTCTGTTGGACGTCAAGTTCTTGTGTGACACTTGCTATGAAATAAATGTGCAAGTAAATTTCAAAATGTCTAATGATTTTATTTATTGCGTTTTTCACTCTTATATAGTTTAGTTCATTTTCCTAAATTCAAGAATATACTTGTTCCTAATTTTGATTAATATCGAGTTAGGGGGCGTACAAAAATAAAAAAGGAATTTTTAAAAAATCCACAACAAACACGAATGAATGAGAAAGTTATTGTCAGGAAATTATTAAAGGGCCAAGAACCCTACAGCTGACTGGTGCGACTACCAGTTAAAAAAAACAAAACAAAAGGAGAATAGAATGAAAAGGGAAAGAAAAGGAAATAAAGTTCATTCACTTCATACAAATATTTCCATTTTTTTAAGATCGATTCGAATCTTGGTTGTTGTATGGGAAGTACTAACGTAAGTGGGCGAACAGTATCAGCATCAGCTCTCGTTAAATAGATGTTTTGGTGGAAGAAATTAAAACTTCTTGCCAGTTTCTAACTTTAATTTAAATGTTTCTTTTTGTGGTAAGACAAGCTTAGCTTTTTTTCTAAGCCAAAACACGTCCCTTTTATTAGACGAGTAGCCGTAGAAGTAGTGTTGGAAGGGAAAATTCTGGTTAGAAGGTTTCTACAAAATTTGAGCAACCCTCCTAGTCTATTTTATAATACTAGTTTGAGTTTGGTATGAGAAAAACAGAAAAGAAAAACAATGAAACATGGAAACAAAAGCAAAGTGAGAAAGGCCAAGAGTTGTGCAAGATTAAATGAACATTTACAAATTTGATTTATTACGATAAATTCAAAATATTCATTTACAGTAGGCTCGTATATTATAAAACTTACATCTCCGTAGGGTAATTCGACTACTTGGGATTTGAAATGAGGAACATCAGCGTAAGGAATATCTAAAGATTCCTGATACATTAGATCAATCTCGCCGACTAGTGAGCCGTTTTCATTAAAAAAATTGTAAGGGAGAGTCATTTGGTCATCAAGTAGACTTAATGGACTAAAATAATTTGGTGTTCTCACTAAGTTCCTCTACAAAATATGCTTCATAAACAAACTATTATTATAAATCATATTGCATCCCACCTGGTTCAATGAAATCGATAATTCTATTTTTAGTAGCTTAAGACACATATTTATTGATGACATTTGCGGATGCTTGTTTATCGGTGAAATCAGCGGGAATAACAACTACGTCGTAATATTTTTTGGCTGCTTCGAGAAATTGCTCTTTGATTTTTTCTGAAGATGTACCGAAAGCGGCTTTCGATGTCTCTAAGCTTACATTAGCGACAGGACGCTACAAATAAACAATTTTAAATACAAAGGCTAGCTGCAGTGTACCAAGTACCAACCGAAATTGTACTAGCAAGATGTTTAAATAAATTTCTAAATTGTCCCTTGTCCGATGGTATTTGAAGAACCTGTTCTAGCTGTTTCACGGCGTTGCCCTTTGCTCCTTCTGAAAGTAGACTCAGCAATGTGTACGTGGTATATGGCGATAAAGCTAAGTTAGCGCTATCGTCAGCATCTTCGATATTGCCTGGAAAAGAATTAGATGTCATAAAATCAAAAAATATTTTAACTTAAATGAAAAGCAATGCCATCTTAAGAAATTAAAATTTAAAGTTACAAACTTATATTCTCACGTCCTCTAAATAAAGCAGGCTGGTGCTATTTTATTTATTTGCCTTTTTTTGCTGTACATTCTAAGTCAAAGGTAGAAAGTTTTAAGCTATAATGCATACTTCAACAAAACATTGCTACCATTAAATTCTATGTCTTACAAACTGAAACTGAAAATGTATTTTCTCAACTTATAATTTTTATAATACCTACTACGAAATACTGTTAAAACTCAGTTAGATGCTGTAATGAAATTAGTAAAAATATATACCTTAATTCACGTAAAGCAAAGCATCAACAGAAATAACATGCGTAAACGGGTTAATTATATCATTTTGCCATAATCTGACTTCGATATTGTAGGACCATTGCCTAAGAATTAAACAAATTAAAAAAAAAAGATTTATTTACGATGAAATGCATATTGCATGACCTTGTATGCGAAAAATTTTCTTCACGGTTATAGAGAAATGTTATATCTGTTCAATGTTATTCGAGTTGTAATAATTTTCCGTTAACAACGTCAACTAAAATACATATACCGTGTGTCCCAAGATAGAGTATGAAGGGGGATTCCTTTTCTATTTGTGGGTTTATGAGAAAAAGTAATTTTTTAGAAAAACGTCTGCTTGATCTTACATCACCGTTAATGACATTTTTTTCGAGATTTTTTGTAAGGGGGTTCAGTTAATTAAAAATTTTAAAAAATTTCCGAATAAATTTGCTTTCAATTGGGACAAATTTCTAGTATATGCTTACCCAAATTTAAAAATTTTTCTCAATTTTTTTTCAAACGTATAAAAATTTCAAAATTTCTTGGAAAAATTTGTATTTCATTTTCTTAGTGTTTTTCTAGAAATTTGAACTATTTTTTCAAAATTTGGAGTTTCATATTAAAGTTTTTGAACTGAAGAAGTTTTTAGAATTTTTCTATAAAAGAAATGGGGGTTAAAGTCGAAATTTTGAGTAAATTATAATAAACATTTTATATAAAAAAGTGAACGCTTTGAATGGAGCCTTATTTATCAAAAAAAAACCTATTTTCTCTTTCTTTCTCTCAGTTTGTCACTCGTGACATTCTTCATATTTTTCTTAAAATTTTCAAAAAAATATCACACAATTTATGGATTCTGTTTCAGATCTGATTTGGAAGTTTCTTCGTAATGTAGTTTTAGGTTTTACTCTTTTTTAGATTTTTTATTTTTTTATAGAAACTTTGACTTAATTTTCGATGTCATTTTTATCTAAATTTGGTTTTTATAAATTCTAAGATTTTTGTTATAAACGTAATCCTACATTTAGGAGATTATTTTCCGAAAATTCGAGTTCCAATTCAAATTAGTCCAAAAATATTTTTTTAAATTTTCGAGTGTTTTCAATTATTTCGAGATTTTTAAAAACAATGCATTTTTGTGAAAATATAACATTTATAATCCTTCGAATCCTCCTGAATTGTTATATATTTTTAAAATAAAAAGAATAAAATGTTGCCGGCCTTTTAAATTTCTATTTTTTTTTTGATATTCAATTTTTTTTGTAGGAATTCCGATTTTTTTTTTCAAAATGACCACTTTCGAAATAGCGACTTTCTAAAATTACAGCCCCCCAAATATAATTTTCCAAATTAAGTTTTAATAAATTTTAAATTTTGTTTGGTTCCCAGTTTGCTTCTTTAAAATTTCGAAATTTTTCCAAAAATTTAAGTGAAGATTTAAACGTTTTTTAACAAATTTCAGTAAGAATTAACTTATTTGAATATTTTGGCCCTTTTTCGAAATTTTGGATTCTTTTTTTTAAATTTTTGTAATTTTTGAGTATTTGAGTAATCCGAAGTTTTTTGAAAATCTTGTATTTTTTTGCAAAATAGGCTTCAAAATATCGACTTTTTTAAAACTGTGACTTTTAAAACTATGACTTCCAAGACTTAACATCTTAAAATATTTACCTTTTTTAATTTCCATCTTTATTTGAAAATTTTTGTCTTCTAGGGACATATTTATTTTTTTTTGGTTTTAATTTTTTTAAATTTTGCATTTTTAGGAATTTCGATAGTTAAAAAATATATTTTTTTTAATTTCTAGTGTTTTCAATTATTACGACATCATCGTCAGAGTTTAGGTGAAATATGTAGTAATCGATGAAAATCGGTTAAATATGCATTTGCATATCTAAATATACAAATGCATATAATCTGTTCTCTGATCATCATTATTACTACCTGCTTCTGCGCAAATTTCTGCTCTATCAATCACTATTAATTTTGTATCTGCAGTTTTATTTTTTGAATTCATATACACAGACCTATCAAATTCAGGACTTGGAAAACAAATACCGGTTTTGATCTTGTTAGATCTCGTCAGTTTAGCATGCGTTACTTAAACTTTAAAAATGCTCCGTTTGAAAGTAAACATTTAAAAAATGACAAATGTTCTTAAAGGTAATTTATACCAACACTGAATCTTTTGGGCTCTTTGGAGTGAACAAAGTCAATAACTGTGATGGGAATTGAAAGAAATCATCTTGATTATAATACCTATTAAACAAATACTATTGTTGTTTTGTTAGTAATAAGAAATTACCTGACGTTTTTACTTTTATTGTCAAGTTTGATTAAGAATCAATTTTATCTTAATATGTCAAATTATTCTTTCTAAATATAGAGCAACCTAGCGTAGAAGAAAATGTGGAATAGCTTCGACAACTGTCGTGCAAGCAGAATAAACACTTAGTGCAATAACGCACACGTGAAGAGGGCTGCCTTATTGTAGTTCAGGTTTATTCTGTTTACAAAATTGTCTGAAAATAAATTAAAATTTGAAATTTAACCTTTTTTGTGGTTCTAAACCATATTTTTAAATAACAGCAGCTTACTCCAGATAGTTTTCTAGAATTGTCAATTAATTAAACCTCCCTATATAAAAAATAGAGAAAATAATGTCATTTTTAGTGATTTAAGATCAAGCAGTAGTTTTTAAAGAAAATGACATCGTACATCCACAAATAAAATAGAAGTCCCTCTTCAACACTCTATCTTAGGACAAACTGTATATTTTGCCATGCTAGAGGTCGACGATAAAACAGTAGTGGAGTGGCAGCTGATTATCCACTATCCGGAAAAAGTAAATAATAATTAAAGGTATTGAAAAATGCTTAATCTATTGTAGAAGCTACCAGAAATTAAATTCCAAAATCTTTCAACATATTTCCCTGTTAATTTAATACATTTCTTATAATAAACCTGCAAGGCAAACTTCCGCAGCTTCTATAACCTCTTCGTTGTAAGAGAATTAACAAACTTTTGGACTTTTTTTTCAGTTAAGGAAAGATGATAGTCAGATAGAACCAGATCTGGTAAATAAGCAAAGTTTTTAGTAAATCAAATCTCAAATTATTTGCTTAGTATCCGATTTGTGTGCAGAAGCATTGTTCTGCAGTAACAACTTTGGACAACTGTCCGCGTCTCTTCTTCATTTTTACTCGTAGAATGGTCAGTAAGGTCGAAATAGTAACCTTCATTTATTATAATCAACCATGATTTTTCCATGGCAATTCTAAGAAACTGAACTTCCAGCAAATTGGAAAATAATATAAATATTTGGGTTTAATACTAATATAATTTTACATCAATAAGGCTTCATGCTTACCTCTAAGTAGTTCAATGCAAAGGCGTTCAAAGAGCCGCTTAATGAAGGTGTTCTTAAAGATTGTGAAGATAGCATTAACGATGCCATCAAAGACAAACAGAAATCTGAAAGACAAGATTAAATTATACATCGAATTTGATAAAGGTCAGTGAAATGTTTCGTAATTAAATAGAATATTTTTCACACAAGGTCCTTATTTTGTGGTATAAATAGTTATTAGTTGTGTTTTACTGCCGAATGCATTTGTGTGTGTCCTAAACCCTTCAAGACATATTGCAAAAACTGTTGCTTTTTGTGACAAATACAACGTACATATGTACCTACAAAGTTTTGTTCATTTGGATCTAACTTAAAGCGTAAATCAAGCAGAGAACGCTTGCATTCTCGTGTGCAACTCGTAATACGGGCGAAGTTACCCGGCCCGGATTTAAGGTTATTGGAAGGATTGGGTCCAATCGAGTACCGCACTTAAAAGATCCCCGCATCCCCACCAAAATTAACAAAAAGTTATTTCTTGAAATTTAAAATAAATTCCTTTTGACGATAAAGAATAAATTATTTAAATAATTAAAAATATATGAATGTCCCCTGAAATCAAGAAAGAATAAAAAACACAACAAAGGTTGCTCTAACTCGTTTCGACAGCCAATCTATCACCTTCAGAGAGATTCTGAAGATGATAGCTTGGGTGTCGAAACGCGTTAGAGCTACCTTTGTTGTGATAACGAAGGCTTCCACGGCCAGAGTCAGTACAGGATATACTTCTTCCGGGATTGGACCGTGTCAAAGAACTACTTAAAGTGTTCGACGTTTCGCCCACCATCGTAGGGGGCTTCTTCAGGAACAAAGAAAAGAGACAATAAATGAAAAGACGAATATGAGGAAATATGCAAAAATGAAAAGGCCAATTTCAAAATATCAGAGCACGGGAACTCAGTATGTCCACCATACCAGAGGCGAAACTCTTCTGACAGGAAAGAGGGAAAGGGAAACTTTACATACCATTCGCCTACGCGAGCACTTTCGAAGATTTCCGATGGTTGGTTTTCAGATGTAGGAAAGCATGTAACCATCGTCTCTGTTGATGTTTTGGGAAATTTTTGGATTTCAATGGCCTCGCGTATGTTCCTGTTATAGTAATTGGAAATATTGGATATAAATGAAATATTATTACAAAGAATCTTATGTCCGGTCTTATGTTGATGTTCTGCAACGGCTGACTTCAAAAATAAATCAGACCTAAGATATCTTTGGTGCTTGGATATTCACGTCTTAAATGATCGCCCAGTTTCTCCGATGTACTCTGATAAAATATAAATGTTATGACGATCTTCAGTCTTTTGGAGGGCGAAGCATTCTTAACAAAATGGTATTTTTTTTAATATTGTACTATTTCTCTCAACCGAACCAACAATTATCTCAAAAATAAACGCAATTATCGCGAGAGCATAACATAACATCGATATCTCAAACAAACAGTTCAGCATAGTGTGTTTGGCTTAATTGTATTATTTTCGACTGCTTTCCAGGCAATTTGCTAATATGTCTATTGCTATCAACAATATCTTTCCACCATTTTGCAGCGAATCCTCTTTCTATAATTTCCAGACACCAAAAAAGTAGATATTTTCTTAAAGAAAAATTGTTTTGCAAATAATGCTATCGAAAAGTAACAAATATACTGCTGTAATGGTAAAATTTGCTGTCAATGCGTTTTCTGTGGGTAATGCCATTAAATTCGATACAAACGTAAATGTGAAGTTTTCTTGTGTCAAAGCAACCTATTTAATGAATTCAAAACTAATAATGTTTATAAAATGAAAATGTTTTTTTTTTAATTTGTTGGCTTGTATCCTTTTTTTCTTATTTTATTTAAGTTGTGTGTTACATAATGAATCAACAAAAGACGTTCCATATACCATAAGCAATTCGTGCCCATATCATTAGTGCCATTTTTTTTTAAATCTTCCAATCTTCCAAGCTCGTAATTTTTGGTTCATGTGTATCTAAAGAAAAAGTACTACTTACCTTGCCGATGTATATACTATCAACAATCAAGCAGGAGAGAGTCAAAAAGCAAAACAACATACCAAGGGTTACAAATCTTAAAGACATATTGGGCCAGGAACCATAGAACGAAGCAAACGTATCGATTAGTATTATCCAGTAATCAGTTTTTTTTTCAAGAATCTTGCTTGCACAAAAAAAGCTAATCACCTTCAGGAACCAAACATTAAGCATCTTTGTCCATAAGTCAAGAACAAATGGTCTCCACAGCTTATCGTAAGAAATAATGGGCCTAAGTTTAAGCACAACACCGATAATGTCATCTTGGAACAGAATAGGTCCAAAGTTCCTTTCGGTACAGATAAATAGGTGGCCTATTATTATGTCTCCCTTTCCTTCATAAACGTAATTTACAATTTAAAAAAACAAACCATTCGTTAAGTACTCATGCTGAAAAGTGCTGCTGTCCTGAAGTACAATAAAAAGTCCGGCTTTTTCAGCAGCGTTTCTAACTAGTGATACCATAACACCTGGATTTATAACTAAACATATGTCAATAACAAAAGGAGGTGATGTGATGTAAGCTAGCCGCAATTGGCAAATTTTGTCATCTAGAGTGACGTATTTGTTAAAGCAGCGATAGTAATCAAACATATTACAAATGAATATATCATCTGAGTAATGCCGGAAATGTTTTCGATTGTGCAACAGCAAGGACTTTCTTTCAAAAATCACCATCTCTGCATCACACCCATTTTCCAAGTAAACGTCATAGATATTATTTTAGATGGTGAAAAACGTCATATGCTGTGTACGTGGTAAAAAATTTGCTGGGTATTTTGGGTAAACACAACTGTAATATAATCATTAAATGCGCCTTGTAGTATATTTGATTGACAAAATTACTCAGCGTCATTAATTGGCAGTCGGTTTTATTAACCAGACTAATCGTCCCTTCTCCGAGTACTAGTGTCTTTCTCCTTCCTTTCAGATCTGCTCAATATCGCCAGAATCGTTTATCTTAGGTTTTAATGTGAAAAGATGAGCGCATGCACGCCATAAAGAGATAGACAAAATGCCTGATTTCAATTTAATAAAACAAAACCCGCCCGCTGGATCATTAATGATTGTCAATAAAAATGTTTATGAAATGAATTTGACATTTCAAATTGTTATACAATGAATTATTGCCTCTATGCGACAATAAATCAATTTCATGGTGCGGTAATTTGACATTAATATGGATTACATACATATGTACAGGGTTAGTCTTATTAAATGGACCCCCCCTTTATTTTCGTTATTATCGACTATTTGAAAGAGTTGCATCCTAGACAGTTTTTGCTTAATTTTTTCAATGTATCTATAAAAAATGTATTTTGGTGTATGGTAAATCCATGTTTGGTGCCTGGTAAGTTTCGTTTTGTATGGAATATCCTATATATTTTTGCATATTTGGATTCTGCTAGTTTTCCAAAATCGAATTATATATAATTGTTATTTACTTCATCAACAAACAGAAGCTTAATTTGCGATTAAAAAGCTACTTTTATAGACCTTATTTTGATAGTAACGTTGAATTTTAGTGGATGGTTTTGAAAAATATATTGACTAACTCCTGTCAACCTCTCAAACTAATGGATCAACGTATTGTTTATTTCTGATTCATTATTTTAATTGAGAGACGGTTGTTATTAGAAATTTATCTTTCCTGAGAAATAAGGCGGTACCATGAAAATATTATACATAATTGACAATTCTCACCCTTACTTTGTGTATTCCTTCAATATTCATAACTATTAAACTTTATTAACAATTAAAAAAACAACAGATATTAAAGATTCTACGATATTTCTATAAATATTTGCTACGACCGGACTAGGTTTCGCTTTACAGCATCATCGGCGGTTATTTGTTTAGCCGTTGTTATGCTAACAAACTCAATGGATTATACATTCCTACGAATATACCGTCTAATCCAAATTCGCGTCCAAATCTTCAATAAAACGTGTGTTCATAAGATCAAGCTATTCGTTTATAAGTGCAAATTCTCTTGATTGTAAATATCTGTGAATTTCTCTTGCTTCCAAAAAATTAAGTTTTTTGGTATTATTGCAAATATGTAATACTTCTACTGTGTTCGCCCATGTAAGTTTAGGTTGCATTTCTAATAGATATTTGATCTTTCTACATGTTTATTCCTGAAGGCAGCAAGATGTTTCCTGTACCTAATGTGAAAATTACGTGATGTTTGACCTATGTAGACAGCATCACACTCAATTCAATTTATAACTACCAGATTCACCAAGTGGTGAAGTTTTTTCTTTTACGTTAAAAATTATGTTATTTAAAGATTTAAATGATTTAAAATTAGGTGTTGCTTGGCATATCATATTTTTTTAAGATCCTGAAATTTGCTATGCAAATATAACATTTAGATAGCGTTTATTTAAAAATTCTATTCTTTTTCAAAGTTTCTCCTTTTTAGGAAAATTTTGTTTTTTTTTAAAATCACGAAATATTTTAAAATGTCATCTATTTTTCAAAATTTTGAAAACATTTCAAAAATTTTAAATTATTTCTTTTAAAAAATTTCGAATTTTTCCAACAGTGGCGCCGTTTTTAGAATTATTGAAATTTCAGGAAATTTTTTTTTTGTTATTTCACCTTTTTTTAAACATTTTACCATTTTTTAATATTTCGACTTTTTTTAAAATAAGTTTACATCTTCCCATTTTTTAAATAATTTGACTTTTTTTCAAAATTTTTTATAAAAATATCCACAGCTCAAAATGTTGACTTTTTAAAAAAAATTCGAATTGAGTATTTTGACTTTTTTTCATTTTTAAACTCCAAATTTCTTTGAAAATTGCCCCATTTGTTAAATTTTTAAGGTTTTTGTAAGAGCTTTGCCTATTTATTAAAAAAAGAATTTTGGAGTTCTTGGATCATTTCTCAATATTTTGATTTTATGAAATTATACAATTCTCTCAAAATTTCGGATTTGTTGAAAATTTAATGTTTTTTTAATCTTTGTACTTTTTATAAAAATTTCGACCTTTTTGACAATTTTAATTTAAAATCAATATTTTTTCAAATTTTCGCATTTTATTGATATTTTTTCAAAAATCATCTGTTTTTCACAATTTTAAAAATATTTTGAAATTTTCAAATTATCTCAGAAATTTTGCCTTTTAAAAAATTCCGAATTTTTCGGACATTACGTCGTTTTCAGAATTATTGAAATTTTAGGAAAATTTTGATGTTTTTCAATATTTCGCTTTATTTTTCGAAACTTTTCACTGTTGTTTAATATTTCGAATTTGTTAAAAAGACAATAAATTTAAAACTTCCTTTTTTTATATACTGATTTTTTTAAAAATGTTTGTGTAAAAATTTGGACCGTTTAAAATTTCGACTTTTAAAAAACTTTTCGAATTAGTTATTTTGAAAGTTTTGTTTTTTTAAACTTCGAATTTCTTTAAAAAGGAAGGGGTTTTGATTATTTTTAAAAAAAAATTCTTTTTTTGAGTTCTTCGACCCTTTTTCAATATTTTGATTTTTTGAAATTATACCATTTTCTCTCAATTTTACTTTGAAATCTCTATTTTTTCAAATTGTCACATTTTATGGAAAATTCTTCTTTTTTAAAGAACTCGATCTTTTTTCAAATTTCACCTATTTTTTTAAAACAATATCTCTCTGAAGATGAAAGCTTGGCTATCGAAACCCGTTAGAGCAATCTTGTTGTGTTTTTAATCTTTCTTGGTTTCAGGGGACAATTTTTAAAATTCTGAAATTTTTTCGAAATTTTCGAATTATATTAGAAATTTGGCTTTTTTTTTATTTTGACGGTTTTTGAAAATTGGGGTGTTTTATAACTTCCTGAATTTTTAGTAACTTTTGGAATCCCGACTATTAGTCAATATTTCGACTTACGTAGATTACATTTTTTTTCAAAATTCCATTTCGTTTGAATAATTTGATCCTTTACCAATTTTGATTTTTTTTTTAAATCTCAAAGGTCCAGCTATTCATATGTTTTCGAAAATTCTGGTAATTTTTCAAAATTTATAGTTTCGACATTTTTCTTCAAATTTTAATTGTTTTTTTAAATTCTCCAATCTTCAGAATTATAGCTTTTTTTTAAGTTTTAACTTTAAAACGACGTTTCGAAGTTTTGACATTTTATCAAAATGTCTTCAAAAGAAACTTGAGTTTTCGACCTTTTTTTGCATAGAACTCTTTAAAATTGTCGTTTTTTGCAAATATCGAATTTTTTAAGGCATAACATTTTAGCCCCTTTTAGAATTTTCGTTTTTTTTCATAAAATTTACACTTTTTAAATATTTTAACTTCTTATAAATATTTTAAATACCAATTTCGACATATCTGAAACTTGTGACTTAAAAATTTTCAATAATTTTTCAAATTTTGGCCCTTTTTTTAAAAACTTTAATTTTTTTTAAATTTTGCTCTTTTAAAGATCTTGATATTTTCTCTAAATTTGTCTATTTTTTTTAGGTTTTAAAAGTTGTTCGCAATTTTCGAATTATTTTGGATCTTTTTTACATTGATTTTGTTGAAAATTGTGGCTTTTTTAAGTTTTTAAATTAAAAAAAAATCTTATTGCAAAATTGTACCTTTCTTTAAAGTATTTTATTATTTTTTAATATTTCGATTCTTTTAAAACGTAGATTACGATTCTTTTCGAAATGTTTTTTGAAAATTTTGATCCTTTTAAAATTGTTTTTTTTTTAATTTTTAGCTAGATAGATATTTTTAAAAATTGTGATATTTTTGGTAATTAATGATTTCGAAATTTTTTTAAAATTTCGATTGTTTTTTAAATTCTCTATTCTTCAAAATTTGAACTTTTTTGAAGTTTTAACTTTGAAATTTCGACCTTTTTAAGTTTCGGGTTTTGTTAGAATGTCAAATTTTTCTAAAAACTCGCGTTTTAGAAAATTTTTATTTTTTAAATAATACTATTTAAAAATGTTTTTTTAGAAATATTGAATATTTCAAGCACGACATCGTAGCACTTTTTAAATTATCATTTTTTTTTAAATTCCACCCTTTTTAAACATATTTATTTTGTATAAAAAATTTAGAAACTTATTTCGACATTTCTGAACATTTTGTTTAACAATTTTGGCATTTAAAAATGTTAGTCCTTTTTTAAAATTTTTCTTGTCTCAAATTTTTAATTTATTTTCTATTTAAATTTACAAAGTAGGTTTTTTAAAATTTTTATTTTTTTTACTTAGAGTTTTGTAAATATTGCCCCCTTCATTAAAGTTTTAACTTTCGACTTTTTTTTTTAATTTTTCTTTATTGAATTCTTTAAATATTTTCTATGATTTTAACCTTTTTTTTACACAAATATCTTTTAAAATTTCGACTTTTTTTAAAAACTCTGTCAATATTTCATTTTAAAATTTCAACTTTTTATTTTTAGATTCTCGCCTTTTTTTAAAGATTTTGCTTTATAAAATTATATATTTTAAAATTAATCCTTTTTTAAAAATTAGAAAATTTTTCAAAATTTTCGAACAACATATTTTGTTTTCTAAAAATTTAGATTATATTTGGCAAAATTTCACTTTTTTGTTGAAATTTTGGAAACGTTTTTAATATTTCGAGTTCCCTAAACATCAAATTATATATTTTTTAAATCTAATTTTTTTAAATTTTGATTTTTTTAAAATTTTTAGATTAGATATTTTGAAACTTGTTTTTTTAATTTCAATTATTTGAAAATCGCCCAAATGATTAAATTTTAAATTGTTCCTCTTAATTTTGACTTCTTTTAAAATTTTTCTCCTTTTGATTTCTTTTGACATTTTCTAATATTTACATCTTTTAAAGTATACGATTCTTTCTCAAAATTATGATTTTTTTAGTCTTAACTCTTTTTACCTGATAATTTTTGTTTTTTTTTTAAATTTGCACCCGTTTGTAAAAATTTTGCCTTTTTAAAGATATCGACAATTTTATAAATTCATTTAGTTTTAAACATTTTGATCATTTTTAAAATTTTTCAAAATATATGGGAAATTTTGTTTTTTTTTATTGTGATTTTTGTTAATTCTGCTGTTTATTTTTAGGTTTTTAAATTTTTAGGAAAATTTTAATATTTCGTTTCAATTTTCACCTTTTGTTCAAATTGTTGACCATTTTTCCATATTTCGAGTTTTATAAAATTAAAATTTTTTTAGACTTCAATCCTTTTGAAAATTTTGATTAGTTTTTTAAAAATTTTAAAAGTTTTCAAAATTGTGACTGTTTTCACAATTTATAAATTTATTCAAAATTTAAAATATTTTTGAATATTGCAATCTTTAGAATTTCGACTTTCCTAAAAATTTAGAATTTTTGAAATGTTTTGGTTTTTCTTTCAAATTTTTGAACTAAAGGTTCGACATATTTTAAAATTTCGACTACTTCCAGGGATTTAAAATCTTTTTGAAAATTTTGACTTTATTTGACTGTGAAAAAAACGAAAGGGCGAGGATGAATTATTTTTTATAGTTCAGAGAGCTGGACACGACGTAAAGGTTGGGAAACCCTGCCATATTTTTTTCATCTGTGTTATGTTTTTTATTGTTTACTCTGAAAAATACTATAATCAGCAGAAAATATACTGGCAACCCTAACCAGGTCAGGTGATCTAACTTCACTCGTGAATATTCGGATTTGATCGAACGCCCGAAATTCCCTATTTGGCAAACCCTTGTTATGCTGTAAGGTAAACCAGTCAATTTCAAGTAGTATTTATTATCAAACAATTTATTATAATGAATTTGCAATCAATATGGGCATAAAATTTAAAACAATAAACATTTAAACATTTTTTTTCTTTTAAGCAATTTTTCTTGACAACTCTTATCATCTTCCTCTTTCCCCTAAGAGAATTACAGTGGCGTAATTATCAGTTTGAAGTCTTGATGGCTTTGATCCGTTGGCTTTCCAACTTCCAATAATATTACTTGAGATCGGCACTCAAATCTATCACATGATCCCTCGTTTGTTACAACCGCCAGTTGGGTTTCAGATTTGTTAATCGCCATGTCGAATATCTTTCTCCCCACATCAACTTTGGCTTAAAGAATTGAGTCATCAGAGAGTTGTTTAAAAATGGTAAAAACCTACCTATGCCGGAATAATCCGCCGTTTCATCTACAGGTACAAATTTTGTAGTATATCTCCACTCAGATTCTATATATTCTGGCAATTTTTTCTTGTACAAAATGTTTTCTTTAGGCGAAAAAATAACAGTATGCTTATATAAATGCTCGATAGTTCTCCGCAAGCTGTACGTTCTAAGATCATAGATTGCTGAATCGGATATCATCTAAAAAAGCGAGTTCTAATGTAGAATAATCTTGTTATTAACAATTCAAAAAATAGTATGTGTGTTTTACTCACTTCTAATCCATTTGGATGGAAAACGCCGTTCTGTGTTTCATTTAATTTTACAAACTTGTGAATCTGCTTTCCCGATGCGATATCAAATAAAGCCCCATTTGATAATATTAACTTATCTTTCGTGTCAAATGTTGCTTTATTTATCGCGTATCGATTTTTATTACTCGAAGTAAAAGTGCATTTACGCTTCCCAGTAACGACATCATAGAGCTACAGTAAATGAATGTATTAGTAGGATGTATTAGAGCTTGCAATCCCGCAGACATTACTTTTCCGTGGAAATTTTCCAGGAAATCAATCATTCCCGGGGTATTCCGTAGGATATTTAAAACATTTATTATTTGTTACCCAAAAATAAGCTATTATTATAGTTATTTAAACAATAAAAAGAAACAACCTTTCTCACTAGTACGGGTAGAAGAGTGCCATATATACACTTTGCCAAAAAAGCATCGCTCGTATAGAATGTTTACATCACTGATATGTCTCATATCTTATTATATGGGCTGTTCCTGGGTTAAGTGCCATAAATGGAGCAGGTGATAGAAAACATAATTTTAAGCAAAAAATTTTTCATGAACATGTATCCGAAAACCCTTAATAAAAACGGTACAAGGTGGTAAAATCTGTCTAAAAAAAGTTTAATTTTTTCTCTTTTAAATTTTCAAAGATATTCAAACCAAATTCTGCACACATGGTATATTCATTTAAGCTACTTAGCTACTTTAAACGGAAGAAAATATACAATGCGTTAAAATTGTGATGAAACGGACTGATACTTCGTTATCTTCAAAAACTGATAAAAATCCTGTCCTTTAAAGCCAAGAAAAATTAAAAAACAACGATTTCTCCAACTATATATCTCTGAAGATAATTGGTTGGCTATTAAAATGCGTTAGAACAACAGTTGTTGTGTTTTTTAATTTTCCTTCGTTTCAAAGGATCGCCGTGTATCAAGGTGTTAAAAATTTGGTTAAAAAAGGTTTTCGTCTTTTATTTTTGAATTTTCAAAGATATTTTAACCAAATTGTGTACATATGGACGAAGTACCATAAAATATAATAAAATGAAGTTTCTAGCTCAATCAGTGGCTAGAGTTACTGGTAATCTTTCAGTCTAATTTTACAAATAAATATTACGACACTGAATAAAATAAAGGGAAATAACATTTTTGAATAAAGTTGTTACATAATATTTTTTCATATTTATTAGAGTTTTGTAACAATTCATAATTTTGGGGTTATTACCCCATATTTTACATAAACCATACCAATGAGAGCGATTCTTTTTTTAAAAGCAACGACATGACGCTATCACTGACAGATAGAATGCCCAGAGGCAAATTTTATTCAGAATTAAATGTTTTGTCCAAAAATTGTGTTTTATTTACCCCGGCGCTAGTCGAGCAGAGTCTCCTAGAGTTAACTTTATATTTCGTCATAATCTAAACATGATAACTTGAGATTGGATTTTAGACACAATCAAATAAGCTAAAAAGATAAACAAAACGTAAAATTAAGAAAAACGAATAAATAAAAAAAGAATTAAAAAGGCAAAATACTCCTAAAAAGGCACTAAAAGTTTAAAACCACAATTACCAAGAAAGAGCAGGATAGTTGTCAGGAATCTTACAAAAGAGATTTAAAATTTATAACATAAACTACTCTAAAAAAGAATAATATTGAAAACGCAAATTTTCAATTGTGAAAAAAAAACGTCGAATTTCGAATTAATTCAAAGTTTATAAAAAAATTTTTAAAGTCGAGATTTCAAAAATACATATAGGACCAAAAGTTCCATCAAAGAAAAAACTGTTGAATTTTTAAGCGAACAGCTGGAAAGAGGTGAAATTTGAAATCGAATTTTTAACAAGAAAATTCGAAAGTTTATTTTAAAATACAGATTTTCTCGAACTTTCTAGTTTACAATCGAAATTTGTCACAAAAAGTGAAAATAAGAATTATGAAACCAAAGTCGTTAAGTAAAAAAACACCAAAACATTTATAACTGTGTAAACTAAAAATTTCAAAAGTCGAAATTTCGGGATTAGGATCGAAATTTAAAAATAAATTCACCATCCCTGAGTCAAAATTAAGGGTTTAAAGTAATAATTTTAAGAAAATAGTCAAGTATTGAATTTGGCATTTTGAGATAAAGGAAAATTCGATAAAAGACATTAATAAAAACTGCCCGAAAATCTCAAAAGCAAAAAGACATTTCGGATTGAAATTTAAAAATCAATGAACCCATCTAGAATAAAGTTAAAATTTGAAATTTCAAATTGAATTCTTAAATAAATAATAATGGTTAAAAACCCGAATTTTCAGTCAAAGACGTTTCAAAAGAATCTACAATTTCAAAATTATTTTTATTATTAGATTTTTAAATTTTAATTTAACCCGCCGATGGGCGCGCGCGGTCTCTCAGACCGCACCTATATTTATTATTTTATATTTCAATAATTAGTTTGCCAATAATGCTCATTTTTGGCTTAGCTGAGTTTTATAACATCACAAATGTAATGGTTAATCAACTGATTAATTCTATGTCCATTTTTGTAAGTTATAGCTATTTGCATTATGTGATCCCGCGCGCGTCCACGCATGTTAAATTGTTTTGTCATTATAGTTCCTAATATAAATTGACTTTTGCTTGGAAATAAGGCTGTAGACGATGATTCCAAACAAGTTTCGTCCAAATGAAACCTATTTTTGTACCCCAACCCGTAAATATAATATTACTGGAAATTTAGTTCCATATTTCGTACAATAATTTGGACTTTGTATTTGGCTAAAATTTTCGGTTATAGGTTAAAGCAGTGCATGATTTGTAATTTAATTTTTATAACAAATATACCAAGATACCATATTTTATCATAGAATCAAAAAACATTAATAAATAACATTGTTTATAGATGCGGTCTCTGAGACCGCGCGCGCCTCATCGTGTTACAAAATATGGCGCGCCTACTCTAGGGTTAAAATGCAAAAAAAAACATCAGTTTTCGAGTATAGAATCAGATATTTCAAGAATAAATTCTAGGATGAAAGTAAAACTTTCGACATTAAAAAGCCAAAATTTCAAGTTTAGGTTTAAAATTTTGCGAGAAGAATCAAAAGTTTGCGATTAAGGCCGAAACTTCGAGAAACTTTTTTAAAATTAAAAAGTGATTCCTTGAAATTTTAAGAAAAAATAAATTTTAGGTTATACTCAGGATATTTAGAAGAAGCATATGTATTTCAAAACTAGGAAGTTCTGAAAACGTTGAGTTTATTTTCGAAATTTCACTATAAATCTTGTGATTTTTATTGAAACCTTAATGTACGATTTTTCCCCAAAATTTTGATTTTTAAAATTGGAATTTCGTTTGAAACCTTCTCTTTCTGGAAAAAATGTTGATATACATATAAAGTCGAAAATTCGAGAAAAAGCTAATATTTCAACTTCAAAGGAAAAATTTCGGAAAAAAAGTTTGATACTTTAAATTCAAAAATGACATTTCAATTCTAGTTACCAAATTTCTACCTTAATTAATTTTTTTTTTACTTTTTAATCAGGACATTTTGACGACTTATATTATGAGAAAAACTTTTACTACTTTTTCAGCCTAAAAATGCTAAAATTAAAGACGGAATTTTACAAAATAAAAGTGGTTTTAATACCTTTGGCTTTTTCTTCCAAAATTTTTACAGTGGGCATTGGCTTAAAATTCAGACTATTTAAAAATATTTTCACTTGTTTCTTTCGACATTTTAAATATTTTCACTGGGGATTTTAAGAAGACGATAAAGGTTTTAAGAGACCTCAAATTTTAGTAGTTTTGAATTAATTCGATGTTTTTAAAGCTTAGACATTTTTTCTAAAATTCCTAATTGCCTTGCAGTTTTTATATTTATATTTTATTTTTAAAAACCTTGACTTCAAACCTCTTTCTCCAGAAATCATGGATTCTTTTTCCCAAGATTTTAACAATAATACTAAAAGTCAACTTATTTATAGAATTTAGGGTTTAAAAAATTGAAAATTTCTCCAGTTGACTCCAAACTTGTGTTTAATTAAAGAACTTTGTATTTCTGAAGGCATTTCTCACAAACAAGTGAACTTTTTCAGGAGGCAGTTCAAAGATAATTTTTTGAATTGTAGAAAAGTAATATCCTACAGAAAATTTTATTCTTTAACCTGCACTTCTCTGTTTTTACTCAAATATTAAGATAAACAGGTAACGTAATTATATTGTCCTTTGTCTCAATAGCAGGCAAAACTTATGCGGCATTGAGTGGGTCATAAGAGTAATTGTTATTAAATTACATTTCTTAAAAATTTTATGCTTGAAGTTTCTTGTTGTTATTAGGATGAATTAAATTTTTATTTTATTGCTTTATTACGTAATGTATACATATTTCTGCTTAAATTCTTCAGAAATATCAACGTACTCGGGAAAACTCATAGGAAAGGATAAATAGGCACTAACCTTTTTAGAAATAGGTCCAAATCATGTATAAAAAGGCAAAAAAAAACAAGCAAAATCGACATTTAGGCTATAAAGCAGGAAAAATGCCGAAAAAGGTGGAGGCTCTTAGGATTTTACCTAAATTCCGATCTCTAATGATAACATTTCATATAGTGGCATTCTGTCTACCTTCCTAAAATGCAATAATTACCTATATTCTGCTATTATCTCAAGCACTGTCATTTAAGTGACACTGATTTGTCATGCAAGACCCAGCGCGATTAAATAAGTACTGAATTAATCGGGGATCAGACTCAACTCAACTAAATAGTGCCTTTGAAAAATCTACCTAAATAAATCAAAAATTTTAAAAATTTAGCATTCTAGTTCATATAAATAATAGTTTTTGAAAAACTAAAAGTTATTGTTATGCTATTGGTGGCTAGTAAGCAATATATGACCTATTTAAAATTAGAAATGGCTTACTTAGGAATATCAAGCAGGTCCATCGGAAGTGCGGTTAAAAACACCAACAACGAAGTCAGAAAGAGATGGCCGAGATTCCTGAAGAACAACGTTAGTCTGTTCTTCTGGAAAAAAGAAATATTTGCGAAGACCATCGTGATTTTATTTAGAAAAACCTATATTATTAAAAACAATGTTATAAATGCTTACTAGCTGATATCACCTGACCTCACTTATTACTTTCTTTCTCGTGTATAGATTTTTTTTAATTTCGACATTTTTCCAAAATTTCGATATTTTTTTTTAATGTTTGCAATTTTAACTTTCCTTTTCTCCAAGATTTTGACTTTTTTCAAAGTTTTTACCTCATTTACAAACTCATCCCTTTAAAAACTTTGACTGAAAATTTCGATTTTTGTTTCAAATTTAAAGTTTGAATTTTTTGAAAATGTCAGGTTTTTTAAATAGTTTAATTTTTTTCAAAATTTCGACCATTTTTCAAAGTTTCAACTTTTTATCAATACCAAAATGCTACTTAACGATGAAAAGGTAAAACTTATTTAAAAATTTTGGCTTTTTTTTAATGTTCGAATTTTTTTTAAATTTTCAGCTCTATCCAAATTTTCGACATTTTTCAAAATTTTAACTTCCATAAAAATTTCGACCAACTTGAAAATTTTGACCTTTCTGATAATTCAGACTATTTTTAAAATTTTGCTTTTCCAAAAATTCAGATTTCTTTTAAAACTTGACTATAAAAAGTTTTGATAAAATCCAATCTTTTTAAAGGTTAGATTCTTAAACATTTCAATTTTTATTTACAAAATGAGACTTTTGTCGAAATTTTGACTTCTTGTCAGAATAGAGCTTTTTATGACTTCAATATTTCAACTTTTTTTAAAACATTTACTTTTTATTAAAAACTTCGACTTTTTCAACTTTATACTTTTCAAAAAATTGTATATATTTTGAAAATATCAGTTTACTCATATTTTTGGCTGTTTAAAAATTTGAAAATTATTTCAATTCTTTTCAATATGGAAATTTTAAACTATTTTTCAATTTTTTCAAAATTGAACCATTTTTAAGAACTTCTACGATTTTGATAAAATTCTATTTTTGTGCAAATTTCAACCCAAAAATTTCTACTGAAAATTTTGGCAACTGTTTTTCAAAATTTAAAATTATTTTGAAAAAGCATATTTTTTTTTTAATTTCGTTTGTTTTTTCAATATTTTATAATTTTTGCCTACTTTTGATTTCTTTAGAAAATGTAGATTTTCTTCAAAATTTCGACTTTTTCAGATATTTGGAAAACTTCGAGTTTTTCTGAAAATTTTGAAATTTTAGCCGGAAGACTTTTTTTTTAAAAAGTTTAGTTTTTCTTGAAAGTTTATATTCAAGTATTTTGACAAATAGGTCGTAATTTATTAAAAATTTTGACCATTTTTAAATTTTCAGTTGTTTTGAAAATTTCGTTTTTTTTTTTCAAAAAGATAGTTTTTGCAAAATTATGATTTTTTTGTGAAAAAATTTTAGCATTTTTAAAATTTTCATTTTTTTAACTATTTTTTTCTAAAAGTTTTGTAATTCTTGACCAAATTTGGACGTTTTTAAAAATGTCGATATTTTTTTCAAAACTTCGAATTTTTTTCAAAAAAATTTACCTTTTATAGAATTGCAACTTTTTTTGTAAATTTTGGCACCTAAATTTCGACTATTTTTAAAAATTTCGACTATTTCTGAAAGTAACAAATATTTTTCAAAATTTCGTTTTATTGAAAATTTTGTTATTTTTGTAACATTTCGATGGGTTTTGGGAAAATTTGGAATTTCTTTGATATTGGGACTTTTTAAAATTTTGTTATTATTGCGTTATTTTCCTGGATAATTTTCGTCGAAATTTGAAATTTTTTAAAAATATCGATTTTTTTCCCTCAACAATTCGACTTTTTTTAAAATTCAGCATTGCTTCAAAATTTTAACGTTTTATAAACATATCTATTCAAAAATTTTAGGTTTTTAAAAAGATGTTGACTTTTTTGAAAATTTATAGGTACTATTCAAAATTTCTGTTTTTTTGAAAATTT
This sequence comes from Dastarcus helophoroides, assembly GCA_028583605.1. Classification (NCBI taxonomy): domain Eukaryota; kingdom Metazoa; phylum Arthropoda; class Insecta; order Coleoptera; family Bothrideridae; genus Dastarcus; species Dastarcus helophoroides. Next base: position 25,154,447 of record CM053336.1, read on the forward strand.
CTCTGCTATTTTTAGCCTTTTTTAGTTTAATTCAAATTTTCAAAAGTTTTCAAAACTTGACCAAAAATCTCAGTTTTTTTTTAAATCTTGGCGTTTTATTTTAAATTTAGACTATTCTTAACTTTTAAACTATTTATTCAAATTTCAATTTTATAAAAAATTTTGAGTTGTTTTTAAGAATTTCAGTAAATTTTTAGACATTTTTTAAAATGTCGAAATTTTCAGGATGTTTACAATTTTTTCAAAATGTTGACCCAATATCTTTACTTTTTTTTACAATTTTTATCGTCTATGAACATTTCAGACATTTTTAAAAATTTCGCCTTTTTTTCAAGAATTTAGGCCTCAAAATTTTTGACTTTTGAAATTTAAACTTTTCTTGAGAATTTTGGTAATTTTGAAAATTTGGTCTCCTGAAAATTTTAATTTTTTTGAAATTTCTGCCTTAGCTTCGAATTCATTGAAAATTTCGTTTTTTCCAAAATTTCAACTTTCTCCGAGGTTTCGACTTTTTATAAAAAGTTTGAACCATATTCTAAAATGTCAGCATTTTTCAAAATTTCAATATTTGACCATTTCTTTTAACTTTTAACTTTTTATTTTTTTACAATTTTTGTTTTTTTTAAACATCCGATTCTTTTTTAAAAACTGGCCTAAAAAATTCAAATTTTTCAATTTTTGGAAAAAAAAGTTTTCCCTTAAAGTTATATATTTTAAACTTTTGAATTCGTTGTGTCAGCACGAATTTCCGAAAAAACGCGGTTTCAAATAACTTCTATTTATAAACTGGAACCTAAACAACAATTGTCAAATTTATAAATTTAAAAATTACGAAATTCAATACAAATTTGCATCCTTTATTTAACACTCTTTAGGGATGAATTTTTAGAAATCCTTTTTTGGTGCTCACGTTAAAATAAAGGAATTCATGTGCAAAATTTCATGCTTCTAGACCCATCAGTCTAGGTTGTGCGTTGTCTGTCAGTCAGTCTAGAGTTTTATTAAGTAGATATTTGAGCCACAATAAGGTACTTTACATCTTAAAAAACAAACATGACAAAGGAAATGAAAACAATGAGAATGATTTTTTACAGTTTTTTTCTGAGCTGTTATTATTATTTTTATGTTGCTTTTGCACTAGGACTATTCATAATTTTAACATCAACTCTAGGTCAAAGGGTTGAAAAATCTTGAATAAAGTATTTTTAATAGAAATTATGAAGTTAAATTTATTTGCTATTCCGAAGCCCAATTGTATAAGGCGAAGATAACTTCGTGATTAGCTAATTAAATAATTAAAAGAGGGACATCGTTGTGAAGGATATCTTAATGACATTGTTAAATATTTAGTAACCTGTAGATGTACACGTGGTTAAACAGCCGATTCAGCTTAATTTGCTTTATAGAAAGTATTCTTAAGCGAATCATACTGTTAACTCTTTTGTTAGTTCTACAAGAATTAATTATAGCTCATTCTGGGATTAAACTATTTGTCGTTTATACTTTCTTTCTAGATGCCACAACTCTCAAATAGTTGGGTGTTTAAGTCCAAAGAAGGTTTCACCTCTTTACCACATCGGTAATTAAATAAATAATTACGCGATACGTATTTCGCCAGCAGAACTGGCATTTTCAAGCGCACTAATCTAAAAAGATTAGTAAAAGATGCATCGACGTCATCTGCATTGAGATTCAAATCAATACTGTATCGATTTGAATCTCAATGCAGATGACGTCGATGCATCTTTTGCTAATCTTTTTAGATTAATGCGCTTGAAAATGCCAGTTCTGCTGGCGAAATACGTATCGCGTAATTATTTATTTAATTACCGATGTGGTAAAGGGGTGAAACCTTCTTTGGACTTAATCACAAGCCACAGTGTTTAGTTCAGTGCTTTAGTGGTTGGGTGTTTATCTAAGTAAAACAGCCACTTTAATACGTTACATAAAATGCGGAAATATTGAAAATAAATCTAAATTTAAAAATAAACGAGAATTCTAAATATCAAAAGTTTTAATTAAGTAGAAATTAAAAAAAAAATTAGAAGACTAGAAAATTTAAAAAAGGTTTGCATTAAATCAAAAATTTCAAAAATTAGTTAATATGTTGACAAATGACCATTTTTTAAATATAGCTGAAACTTCCTACACAGAAACAATTTTAATAACATTCTAAATTTTAAAAAAAAGTAGAAATTTAAAAAAATGCGTAAAATTTTCAAAAAAAAGATCGAGTTAAAATTTCCAAAACAGTCAAAATTATAAAAAATTTCGTTGAAAATTAAAATTTCAAAAAAATTTAGGAATTTTCAAAAAACTTAACCAAACTGCCCACATTTAAAAGCAAACATAAAACTTTTAGAAAATCGACATTTTTAAATTATTTGAGAATTTAAGAAAAAATTTTGAAATTTTCAAAAATATTCGAAACTCTTAAGAGTATAAATTTTGAAAATTATTCTAAAATTTCAAAAATATTCAAATTTCTCAAGAAATGACGAGATTTAAAAAGTTTGAATAATATCTGGTGAAATCGTCTAAAATGATCCGAAATTTTCGAAAAGCTCAAATATTAAATATGATTTTTTTTAAATTGATTTTTTTTTAAAATAAAGAAAAAACTTAAAAAAATGCCAAAATTTTTAAATAAGATAAAATTAAAAAAAAATTGAAAATAATGAAATTAGGTGATATTTTGAAAAAGGCTGAGCTTTTCGAAATAATGCAGAATGAACAAAATTGTCCACAAAATATTAAATTTTGTAAAGTAATCCAAAATTTCAAAAAGAGTCGACATTTTAATGAAATGTTCTGATTTGAAAAAATTAATATTTTTAAATAAAGTCGAAATTTTAAACAGTTAATTTTTAAAAAGGTCAACATTTTTAAAAAATTTTCAAATTTTAATAGGAAGTTTAGATTTTCTAAAGAAGTTAAACTTTTGGAAAATTATGCCAACATTTAGTAAAAAATAATTATAATTTTTTGTGCATTTTCAAAAAATTCAAGGATTTTAATTGAATGACAAAATGTTTAAAAAAATTAAGTCTTAAAAAAATTACAATATTAAAAAATAATCTTAAATTTTTCATAAATTTTTGACAAAATAACGAGATTTAAAAAGTTTGATACATTTTCAGTCAAACCATAAATTTTCGAAGAGCTTAGGTATTGAAGAGAAGTGAAAATTATCAAAAAGTTAGAATATTTGGGAAATCAAAATTTAGCTTCATTAAATTTAAAAGAAAATATATGTCATAAGGGAAGGAGTCGAAATATTTGAAAAAAGATGTTTAGAAATATTAAAATGTTTAAAAAATTTTAAAATTAACAAAAAATCAAAATCTTTATAAAAAACTTAATATTTAAAAAAAAAATTAAAATTTACAAAAAAACCAAAATCTTTAAACAGCATCTAAATTTTCATAAAGATTCAAAGGTTTCCAAAATGTCAAAAAACTAAACGTTGTTGGAGTTTAAAAAAAGTGTCAACAGAAAATTGAAAGTATACAAAAAAAAGTTGAAATTTTCAGAAAGGTGAAAATTTTTGGAAAATTCGATACTTAAAATAACGCAAAATTTTAAAAAGTAACAATTTTCATAACTTAAATTTTAAAAAATTTCGTAATTTTCAAAAAAGTTACAGTTTTTAAAATGTTAAAATTTCCGAAATAAAATCAAAATCTTTAAAAATCGAAATTAAAAGAAAAAAAATATTTAAAAAAAGTGAAAATTCAAAAATAAAGTCTAAATTTTCAATTAGAGGCAAAAGTCTTTAAAATAATTCGGATTTTGAAAAGAAGTCCAAATTTTGTGGAAAAAGTTGAAATTTTGAAAAAATAAAACCTTTCAAAATACTAGACATTTTAAAAAAATTTCACTGTCGAGCTTTTAAAGAAATTAAAATTTTGAAAAAGCAAATATTTTGGAAAGTGAAGTCATAATTATCAGAAAGGTTGGAATTTTTTTAAAAAAGTCGAGATTCTAACAAGGTTAAAATATTGAATGAAATCGAGTTTTTAGATGGTTAAAAACAACAACTTTAAAGCCAAAATTTTGAAAAAAGTGAAGAATTTGATAAAAAAATTCAAAATCTTGAAACGAAATTTTAAAAATTTGAAATTAAATTGATATGTTCAAAAAGTCAAATTTATAAAAAACCCACCTTTTTGATCGGATAAGAAGAAAAAAAAATTAAATAAAGGGCAAATTTTTGAAAAAAGTGAAACTATTGAAAATTCAAACTTTTAGCAAATGACGAAATTTAAAAGGCTAAATATTTCAAAAAAATCGAAATCTTAAGGAATCGTTTTATTTAACAAGTTAAAGAAGGTTGTGGGCCTAATAATATTGACAGGGGTCGGGTGACATATTGGCCTGTTCAAAAATAAAATGTGAGCTGTGCTTTAATTTCTCGCCAAATTATTTCAAGAATACAGTCAACTCTCGCTAAAGTTGCGCCCGTTAAAGTTGTCCGCTCGTTAAAGTTGTCAGGATAGGATCGTTGAAGTTACGTGGATATTCCCCCACTCTAATTTTCGAACAACGAATTGGATTCCGAGTTTTAGCGCCACTTTTAAATAACCCACTCAACTGCACAAGGAGCAATAAAACGTATATATTTTTCGACAATGGTAGGGATGACGGCGAGTACCAACTTTAACGGTCGAACCAGTACGGTGAGCGCAACTTTAGCGAAAGTCTACTGTACTTTATTACTCTAAAATTGAGGACACAGAATGTAAGTATAAATTGACCAACCTGATGAAAAGACGCAACTTTGAAGTTAACTATATGGTGAACTGACAACGATTTTAAATCATTTTGAGCAACACAATGAATAATTATTCACATGATCAACTAATCGCATGATTAGCTGACATAAACATCAATTTTGTTTAATACAACCGGGCTTTAGTTGCTTTCGTTCAGTAATTTGTCATGCTCAAGAAACCACAACATAAGGTTGCAAGAAATAAATTTCACAAAAATAGGGCCCAAAAATTATTTAGTTTGTGAGCGAGGCCTACGTAGGCCTCACTAACACTTTTTTTAAAATAATATCACTGATTACCTGTAACTCCGTCACCGGTTCAGATAGAAACTTCATTTTATCACCTTTTATGGTACTTCGTATATGTACAAAGTCTGCAGTATTTAGTTTAAATGTCTTGTGTTTTTTTTTATTAAGAAATGTTGGATATATGTGTTCATATAAAACTTTTTGCTCAAAATTTTTTTTTTGTCACCTGTTTCATTTAAGACACTAAGGCCGTTTTTAGAGTCACGCGGGTGGCACCCGTCACCCGCGCGATTTTTTTCAAACCTGAGCACCCGCTAAAGTTTTCTCTGTTTCGCCTTTTAGAGTCACGCGGGTAACGGACGGGTGTTATGCAGATATTATAAGTATAAATGAAAATAATTATTATTGCCTTAATTAATTTAGAGTTTATCCATTGATAGCCCCAATGTCTGTGTGTTGGGGTCTTTAAAAGTTTCAAGAAAATTTTGAAAAAAATGAGTAAGTTACAATTAAACTTTTGATGAGATGGGTGTAGCTTCGTCAAGTGATCAGTTTTTTTTAAAAAGCACACGAACATTTCAGTACTTAATAAAAATATTTTTACTTTGTCTGGGATCCTAGGAGATTTAAACTTGAATGTCTGACTACTTGCCCCAAGTGTCCTCCCCATGCGCCCAGCAAATCCGTCAATAACTAAGCTTTCAGTTTCGATATATTCAATATTCATGATTGTACACCATAGGAAAAAATGAACAAATGGCCCGTGTCACACTGAAAGACATAATATGTCCCAATGGCTCTCACGCGAGCGGGTGCCCGCGAGGCGTGAGAGTAGGCGCGGGTGCAAAAGACACCCGCGACGGGTGACGCACCCGCACGCGGTCACCCGTTCCACTCTTAGGCCGTTTTTAGAGTGACGAGGGTGGCACCCGTCACCCGCGCGGGTAGGTAGGATACATTTGTTTGCAGCGACGCACCCGCGTGCGGCCACCCGTTCCATTCTAAATAACTTGCTGCAAACAAATGTATCCTACCTACCCGCGCGCGGGTGACGGGTGCTACCCGCGTGACTCTAAAAACGGCCTAAATAACTTGCTACAAACAAATGTATTCTGCCTACCCGCGCGCGGGTGACGGGTGGTACCCGCGTGACTCTAAAAACGGCCTTAAAATGGAGAAGTTTGGTATAAATGGCTGTCCTGACTGACACATTAACTCCCAACACAAACGGCCAAGGGTAGAAATCTAAAACTTGGTAAAAATGTTGATTTTATACCAAACGTGTCGTTTAAAAAAGAATTTCTTTAAATTCAATTTCCAAAAAGGGTGAAAATGAGTGACAAAGTGTATATGAGAAATAGCATTTTTTTTATGGTCAAATTTGTTTTGGTATTAATTCTCTTAGACATAATTAATCGAACACCAATTTCGACCCCTAAGGTGAAAAGGGGTGACAAATTGTATATAAATAATAATATATTATAATAACATATTTCGAATCCTTTTCAAATCTTACATTTCATTTTGAAAGTTTCCAATTTTTCCTTGTAAAATATTATTTCAAGAAAAAATCAAGGGTTTACAAAAAAAGATTCTTGAAGAGAAATACCAAAAAATAGAACTTTGAGAATAAAGCCGAATTTTCGGAAAAACACCTGTTAAGATGAAAATTTAGAGAAAAAATAAATTTAGAAAAGGTCTAAATGTCCACAAACTTTAGGAATGCAGTCAAAATTTCCACACATCCCGATTGTAAGATAACGAAATTTAAAAAAAAAAAACCTAAAATAACAGAACTAAAAAAAACATCAAGAAAAAAACGGTCAAAATTTTGACGACGAATATTAAGAAAAAAATCAAAATTATCCAAAGAAAGTGTTTAAAAAAAAATTTAATTTTAGAATAAAATGGAAATTTAAGAAAAATAAAAACAAATCAAAATTCCCGAAAAAGACGTATTTTGAGCAAAAAGACGAAATTTCGAGAAAATAAAGAAAAATCCCCACAGGAAGTTCAATTTTGAAAATAAAATTGTTAATAAAAAAGACGGCTTTTGAACAGAAAAATCGAAATTTTGGTGACAAGGCAAACTTGAAAAAAGGTCGAGGTATGTAGGATTATAAAGGACTTTGAATGGGCAATTTTGGAAAAATCTCAAAATTTCGAGAAAAGGACGAATTTATAAAAACATTCAAATATTTAAAAACAGATTTTACAAAAATGGAAATTTTGAAAAAAATCAAAAACTGCAAAGAGATTAATTTAAAAAATAATTAAATAAATACCAAATGTTGAGATAACATAAATATTTCTAAAAAAGTTAAATTTGAAACAAAGAGACAACATATCTGAAAGTTCTGATTTCCGCAAACAGACTATTTTAAAAAGAATCCAAATTTTGAAATTTCGAAAAAAAAAACCTTAAAAAGAGCCAATTTTGCGAATAAAAGCAATATTTTAAAAAAAGAGGAATTTTGGAAAGAAACAAATTACAGTTGGAGAGAAGGACGAAATCCAAGAAAAAAATTGAAAGTTGACATAAAAACTTAAATTTTTGTAGACTTTTATGAAAAAAAAGAAACAATTTTGAAAGCATTCATAAAAAAACAAATTTTGAGAAATAAAATAAAACTTTCGAAAAACAAAAAGAAATTATTAAAAAAATCGAGAAAAAGATGAAAATTACGAGAGAAAGATCAAAATTTCAAGGAAAAAATCGAAATCTGATAGAAATTTAAAGTAGCTCGGAGAATTCTATTTCGTCAAATTTTGATAAAAAAAAGAAAAAATTTTGAGAAACTCAAAATTTTCCGGGTGAATATTTATTTTTTACTTGACTGCTTAAGTCAGAGGGAGACAAGTGCTCCACCGTGACTTCAGAAAATGTCCAATATTGAGATAAATGTGAACATTTTGAAAAACAAATTAAAATTTTCAGAAAATTGGAATAAAAAATAATCTCGAAAACCTTGAAATTTCCAAAGAATTATTTTAGGATTTATGCCTTCCTACAGAAATTTAGAATTTCTAAAATAAATTATTATATTCCTGCTTTTTTAAGTAAAGATCGACCAAATTTTAAGTAGAGGGCAAATTTTGGTAAACAATTCAAATTTTGCAGAAATTCAAATTTTCAAAAAGTGGAAATTTTCAAGCAAACGAATTTCGACAAGAGAAAATTTTGAAGGAGAAAGAAAAAAACATTTTTAGATGAAAACTTAAAATTTTGGGTAAATTGCATTTTTATAAAGAGAGGTTAAATTTTAATAATAAATTTGAAATTTTACGCAAAAAAGACAAAGAACCTTAGGAAGAAAATTCAATTCAGGGAAACGACAAAATTTGAAGAAAAAGTGATAATTTCTGGAAAAGCCTACATAATTGAATATAAATTTTCGATCGACTGCTTAAACCAAGAATAATAAAGGCCCCATTCAATGTCTATGTTAATATTAATACCTCTATTATATTATTAACCTTTTTTTTTTGGTGGAACGGACTTGTCCTTTATTATTTTCAAAAATTAAAATACAAATCTTTTCCCATGAAACCAAGAAACATTAAAAAGCACAACTGAGGTTGCTCTAAAACGTTTCGATAGCCAAGCTATCATCTTCAGATAGATACTTTTGTTTTGTAAGAAGAAACCACAGCATTTGGGAGGATTATGCAGGTTATGTATCGACCCAATTCTTTCATTTAATTGGTTCTTTAAATGCTAAGTGCTAAATAAAATTTAGTACTTAGCAAGCTATCATCTTCAGAGAGATACTAAAGATGATAGCTTGGCTGTCAAAACGCGTTGGAGCAACCTTTTTTTGTGTTTTTCGATCTTTCTTGGTTTTAGGGGACAATTTTTTTTATTTCAATTTTTATAAACTCGAAATTTTAAGATGAATCTTCAAAATGTCTAAAAAGAAAATGTTTCTCCACATTTTAATTTAAACATCGATAGTACCAAATTGGTGCCTATTTTTACTATCTTAGAGGATGAATTCTGAAAAAAACCTCTCTTTGTGCTTATCTACGCATTATGAGAAACATTTGTGCGAGATTTTACACTTATGGGCTGGGCATTGTCTGTCAGTCAGTACTTGAAGATTTATTATTAATTTATTTTATACAGAGCGTCGATTTTATGGGTAAGTTCTATTGAAATGAACAAAAAATGTTTTTCATCGCTACTGCAAGAGAAAAATCATCTTATGCTGCTGGATTGCAAAACCTAGGATGTATTTCACAACGAAGGGTGACTCTTACCTTAGCCTTGTTTCCATTTGAACATACTATTCGAGTTTGTGCGTGGTTAAATTCTGCATGCTGTTGATCATCCATCTTGAATCTAAAATACCGGTATTAATCCACTAAAACTAATTAATAAAGAAGCAATTTACTTTACTGTTTGGTTCTCTAAATTCCACAAATGTGAATAATATGTATCTTCGTCTTCTTTCGAACTACTGAGGACAAATTTACCTGTTTTATGGGGTTCTATGTTAAGAATTTCACCAGTCCCGGTGTCAAACATTATATCTCTGTCGCCAGATAGTACGTCGTACTGAAAAATTTTACCGTCGTGACTTCCAGCAACGACACTTCTTTCTTCATGCTTAAATTAGTTGAAAATAATTTAGATGTTTGAAACGGTACTAATTCTACTCACCGTAAATTTCACACAAGTGAAGTATTTATCTTTTCCTATGCTAAATTCAATATGGTTTACAGGACGATAAGTTGAGAAAAACGTTCTGCGAGGGTTCGGTTGGGAAATTGAAGGGCGATCATCGCGGCTGGGTCTGAAATTAATTATTTCATTATCAATCTTTAATAATTTAAGGTCCTTCAAACAGAAAATGACCTAAATAATATTTATATTTATCGAGTTGAAAATGGTGGTTTCCAAAAACTGTCGAAGAGATATCTAGGCAAAAAATGCAACGTAGTACCATAGTTACCAAATTACAACAAACGACAAGTAAAATTTTGAACTGCGACCCCGAATAAAATTTCGCAGATCATAGACCCGGATAAGAGGAAAAGCTAGGGAACTAAGCTCCCCCAAAAGTCGAATTGGACCTCCTTGTCAACTATCTGAACATTATTACATCTTCTCATACATTGGAGCCCTTAAAAACACAAAATATAAACCGTAACAAGCAGCTGCAATTAAAATATATTAATTTTATTTAATAGTTTTGCGATCCAATTTGGAAATTTTTAAATTTCTATTTAAGTTGACAATATTCCGAAACAGTTTTTGAAATATGACTACGTGATATCTAAATTTATTTAAAACATCACCTCATGACAGTTGACAAAAAATTAATAAAACTTGAAGTATTTTCAAACTGGGTCGCAAAAATGTTAAATAAAATTAATAAATATAATATTTTTGACCAATTAGAGTCTACCGTGAAGAATTACAATGAAAATGTTTATTACTTCGATCTGCTGTAAAGTTGATCTAGCCGTTTAAGCTAGGGTTGCCGACCCTACTATAATATACAGGACAAGTATTATTTCACTCATCATCAGGATCTCCTTAACTATAATACAGATTAGGTTGAATTCCGAAAAAGATGTCTAACTTTGTTTGTAATATTTATTTGTGAAAGAAGATTTAAAATATCTCACCTTGTTCCTGAGATATTTGAAAAAACTAAGAACTCCCAACTTATATTTTTTGAAATATCTCATTTGTTTATAAAGATAATTTAATGACATTTGGTGTTTGGAAATAAATTATCTATTGCAGTGTTTCCCAAAAAGTGTGTCTTGACCCGGCACCAGGCCATGAAAATCAAACACCGGATCACAGAATTATCACCTTATTTTTCAGCCATATTCACAAAGTTTTCCAAAACAAGCGATAAAATGTCTAATACATTTTGTCACCCCATAAAAGGTAAAGCAAGGTTTTCAACAACGATTTCACTCTAAAATAAATTCGACCGATTAAAAATCTCGATCCTTTTAAAAACTTTGACTTTGCGACTTTTTTGAAGAATTCGATATTTTTGAAATTTTTAAATTTAAAAAAATCAAGTTTTTAAAAAGTTTTGACTATTTTAAAACTTTGATATTCAAAAATTTCCATTTTCTTAAAACATTGACTCATTCTCGAAACTTTACTTGTTTTGAAAATCTATTTGTTTCAAAATTTCGACTTGTTCTCAAAATTTCGATTTATTTTGAAAGTTTTTGTCCTTTTCAAAATTTTGTCATTGTTTTGAAAATTTTATTTTATATCTTCAAAATTTCAACTCTAAAATTTGGACTTTTCACTTTATTTTTGAAGAGTTATAGTTGTTTTCTAAATTTTAACTTTTTTTTTAAATTTCAATAACTTTTATAACTTTTTAAAATTCAAAAGTGGACTTAATGTTTCAAAATTTTCTCAAAATAATGTCTTCCCGAAAATTGTTCTTACTCTATTTTTTTTTAAATCGATTTATGAAAACTTTGACATTCTGAAAATTTTGTTTTACAAGTTTCGGTTATTTTAAAAATATATTTCAAAATTTTTACTATTTCCCAATTAATTTTCTGTGAAAATGTCATCCTCACATTTTCAATTTTTTTTAATTTTAGCTTTTTAGGGATGGCGGCTTTTTAAAAAAATTCGATGTTTTCAAATTTTTATTTTTTTTAAATTCCCATTTTTATCAAAATTTTGAATTTTTTGGAAATTTTCATTTACTTTGGAAATTTTGTCTTTATTAAAATTTAATCTTCGCTGTTTTAGACTTTTTTTTTAATTTTTATTTTCTTAGACCTTCTTGGCATTTTTTAGAAAATTTATCCTTCAAAATTTCGGCTTTCATCAAAATTCGACTTTTTCTAAAAATTTTGATTTTTAAGAATTTTGACATTTCAGATTATGTACATTTTTCGAGATTTTCGCATTTTTCTGTCCCATTTTTATCAAAATTTCAACTGTTTGTTCAAAGTTTTGACAGAAATTCTCGATTTTTTTTCATCATATTGCCACAAATTTTCCATTTTCCCTTGAAATTTTAACTTCTTCATAAATCCAGCTTTAAAAAAATCTAAATTTCAAAATTTGCACTTTTTTCAAATTTCCATTTATAATAAATTTTTGACTTTTTCTCAATGTTGGAATTGAAAATTTAAACAACTTAATTTTTTTTAATTTTGACTTTCTTGACCTTTATGAAGTGTTTACCTTTCTTTAATTTAGAATCTTTTCATCATTATTGTTTTTTTTGGGAATAACTCCTCTTTGCGAAAGTTTCCACTTATAACATTTCGACCTTTTTCAAATTTTGACCTTTTCTGAAAATTTTTTCACTTTTCCACTTTTTCAAAATTCTTATTCTTCTTCAATGGTTTACTTTGAAATGTTCTATTTTTTGCTTGAAATATTTACTTCTTTTGAAAAATTTTAGGTTTTTTTTTTAAATTCATCATTAAATCAAGAAACTCAAAACAAAATATTTAAATTTATGATGTTAATAATAATTGAAATATTTTAATCAACACTTAAAGCAAAATAAAAATGTCATTTTTAAACTTGTATTTTAAAATTTCCATTTTACTTAAAAATTAAATTTTTTAATTGCGATGGAAATTTTGAGAAAAATTATAAAAAATTCTAGAACAAAACCACAAAAACCTAATTAAACTTCTAATATTAAATTGAGAAAATTATAAAAAATTTTTAATTTTCACAAAAGGGAGTCAATCAATAGAGGTGAGTTTAGCTGAAGTTGATTTTAATAGTTTGAGGAAAAAGACAAGTTTGACCTTGAATAAGAAGTTTCGAACAACAAATGGAACATTTCAGTTAAAAAACATTAAAAAATATGACTTTTTAACTTTTTTTCTTAAATTTTGATTCAAAAATTCAAAATAGTGATGTTTCAGCAGAGACTTTGAAGAACAAAAAAATCAAATTCTTATTTGAGAGAGTTGATTTGCCTTCAAAACTTCACGTAAATTGTCCAAAGTTAAAGACAATTGTTAAATTTGATAAACTGACGGATCAATATTTTCTTGGATAAACGTAATAAAAAACCTAATTAAATGCGCATAGCTTTAAAGAGTTTATGCAGATGCAGAATGATGTTTTGTTGAAATTTGTTGATACGATCATAAGTATATTTAGCGCCTTTCGCGTTAGATAAGGCTATAAAATTATTATATTGAAATATTCTTACGTGCAAAGTTACTGCAAGCTTAGATCCTAACGTTAAATTACGATATCGTCACTGTCAAATCATTTACTTACATAGAAATTGAAAAAATATTACTTACCGTTTCTGGATATTATTTTAAGTTTTTAATGGTCTCACCTTACAAGCAACGGCTTCTGTCAATTTTCGTCAAAATCGCCTCAGTAATGGAGCCGTGATAGCGGATAGACGGTCAAACTCACTTTCGCATTTATTATATTAGTATACTCGAAAAACTTGCATGGTGAAACAATTGTGTTTTAATTGAAGATAAATAAGGTCAAATTTCGAAATGTCAATTTGGGATTTTAAGTAAAAAGGCAAAATTTTGAGCCTAAAGTTAAAATTTTGAGAAAAAAAAATACGAAAAACAAAGAAAAGAGCAAATTTTGAGTTCTAACATTAAAACGTTAAATTTTTATACCCATCTAGACATTTCTCAAAAATTTATCCTAAAATTTTTATTTTTGTTTTTAAAGTTTCGCCTTTTGTGAAAATATTGCATTTTGAATGACATCAACATTTTTTCAAAATTAAACTAGTTCTCAAAAATTTAAATTTTTTTTGTATTTTTTAAATAATTTTTATTAATAATTTGGACATTTTTATTGATTTTGATTGTTTTCTAAATTCTTGACTTTTCAGAATTATAAGTTTTCTGAAAGTTTTAACTTTAGAATTTCGCGTTTTTTAATTTTCGATATTTTTTAAAAATTTAGATTTTCAATGAAAATCTTGAGTTTTCCAAATTTAAATCTGTTGCATAAAACTTTTAAAAAAAATTGACTTTTTTGCAAATATGGTTTTTTTCAAAGCACAACATTTTGGTCCATTTTGGATTTTTTTTTCAAAATTCATATCTCTGTTTCAAAGTTTTAAAGGCTTATTAGAATTTCAAAATTTTTGAAAATTTTCACTTTGAAATTTTCAGTATTTTTTTAAATTTTCGCCCCTTTTTATTACAAAATTTCTACTTTCTACTTTTTTTTCAAATTTTTACCTTTTTTTTGAGAATTTTGCTTTTTAAAAATTACATTTTTTTGTATTCATTTCAATTTTGTAAACCTTTTCAAATTTTTAAACATCATATTTTAAAAATATTTTGTGGCAGTTTTGCAATTTTTTTTCCAAGATTTTACTTTTTCGTTGAAATTTTTGCCTATTTTTCAAAATTTTGTATTCTTTAAAAAGTATTTTTTTTTTATATTTCAATTTTTTTATTTTAAGTTTTCCAAATTTTGACCTTTTTAAAAATTTAAAAAACCACACCGCTGCTAACAAAATATAGTTATTTAATGGTAAATCTAAACTGATTACTCTTGGTACTGACTCGAAATATACCAAAACAATTTCGACCATTTTAAAAATTTAGGTATCCTTAAACTTATATTTTCTTTCTATTTTTTCTGAAATTTGATTTTTTATAATATTTTATTTTTTTTATATTTTCACTTTTTTCTAAATTTTTCTTTTTTGATTTGTTTTATAATTTTTTATATTTGGGTTTTTTTAAAGTTATACCAATTTTATTCAAAATTTTGAGTTGTAAAAAATTCTGATTTATTTTCAAAATTTTAACATTTATAAAAATGTCCACTTTTTCAAAATTCTGCTTTAAGATTTCTACTTTTTTTTTTTTTCAAATGTTTACTTTATTTTTCAAAAGTCTGAACATTTTTCGAAATTTTCGAATTGTTTTGAAAACTTTTTTTTTCTATTTTATTTTTAAAATTTCACGTTTTTTGAACTGTTTGATTATTTTTTTAATATTACTACATTTTTAAGAAATATATTATAATTTTTTCAAAACTTCAATTTTTTTAAAAATATTTTGATTTATTTTTAAATTTCAAATTCTTATAAAAATTTCGAAATTTTTTAAAATTTCGACTGATTTCAAAACTTCCAAATCAATTCAAAATTTTAAATTTTTTGATCATTTAGGCTCTAAAATTTTGACCTTCCAAAAAATTTAGAAATTTTTTTATATAATACTGTTTCCTTTGAGGCTTCCCTTCAGTATATGCAATTAAAAAAATGGTGGAATTAGTTAACAAAATTTAAAATGTTAAGTTCAATTCTGAAAATTCGAATGAGTAAAAAAGGCAAAATAAATCCGGAATTTATAGAAAAAATTAATTTAAACAATTTGTAAAAAATAATGTTGTGGGGTTAAATTTAATTTAAAGAAACTAAATTTTTTACAAAAACTTTTTTAGAAATTCTAAGAAATCAAGTGAAAATATTAAGACTGAAAAGCAAATTTCGAAATAGAATCTGAAAAAAACAAATCAAAAAGTTTCAGCACAACAGGAAAACAAAGTGAAAATTAAAAGTGTAAGTTGAAGCTTGAAAAGAAGCTCAACGTATTGAGATGAAATCCGAAATTTTCAAAAAGATTTCTAATTTTTGATGTCAAAATTGCAGTTTCGAAAAAACATTCAAAATTTGTAAAAACTGCCAAATATTCGTGCCTAAATTAATTTTTGTGGAAAAACTCTAAATACCTGAAAAAGCTGAAAATGTGAAGAATACAATTTAAATTTTATTTTAGGAAAAAAATAAAGATTAAACTTTTAAACTTGGGATTGAGAGAAAGCCAACATCTCGAGACGAAACAAATTTGGAATTCAAGAATTTTTAATTAAAAAAAATTATAAACAAACTATCTTTTATAAAGCAAAAAACCAAAGTGAAGAATCAAATTTTTTATTGCAGTATTTTGGAAAATAATCCAAAATTAAATAAAATTTTTTATTTTACCTTACGGAGCTAATTTGTGAGATATTACAAATATTATTTAAATAAACGAATTTGTTTACCATTGAAAAACATTTTTTGACACTTATAATCGTGTATCAAGAAATATTTTTCAAAAGTAAACAAATTCGTTTATTTAAATTATAATTTAAATATCTCATAAACTGGGTTCGGGAAGCTGAAATAAAAATTACCGTTTAATTCAAGACGAGTCAAAATGGAAAATAAAATCCAAAATTAATTTAAAAATTCTCAATATTTTGAACTTAAACTTGAGAAATTTAAGTTGAAATATTGAAAATCTAAAATAAAATTTTCCAGAAAATGTTGAAAATTCTAATTTAAACTTCATGGTGGACTCTTATTGGTCGGAAATATTATGTTTAATCATTTTATTTAACATTTTTACGACCCAGTTTGGAAATATTTAATATTTTTATTGTTTATTTTTAGAATGTTGTCAACAAACAATAAAAAAATTAAATATTTCCAAACTCCTATAAATGTTAAATAAAATGATTAAACATTCTAACTTAAAGTCATTTTTGCATACATGATACAAACAGTTTCCTGTTAATAGTGATATTACCTACCAATAAATAATTCTACCTAATGGGGGTGACATGGGGTACGTAGAGCAGAACTGATAGGTTAAGGGGTCTCTTGTTGAGGTGGGGTTGAGAAAAGCTAGTAAGCGAATAAGTATTTGTATCGTTCAACATATATCCTTCTATAGTAAAAAATATTCAATGGGTACTTTAACAAAGCCCCACGCCCCTTTTAACTCACCAAATAGTTTTAAATAGACAATCATGCTTAATTTGTAGCATAACCTACTAATGAACTATAGTTATTTAAGGGGAATTCTGCATCAATTATTTAATTTTTTTAGTACTGACATCTAAAAAATGAACATTTAATTTAATTATTGAATAGCCTTACCCTGCTGCCATTTTAGACACGGTTTGATAATACACCGCTGCTAATAAAATATAGTTATTTAATAGTAGTTCTGAGCTAATTACTCGTGGTACTGATTTGAAATACACCAACTTTAGTTATCCGAATCGCCTTCTTAATGCATCGGACGCGGTTTGATAACGTAGCAGTGATAAGTACAATCGACCGTATCAAAAGAAATACAACGCTTTAGGTAAAAAATTTCTGATAGCTCAAAATATAAACACAACAAGCATACTTTTTACGAATCTCAGTTTTCCTTGCAAATTGAAAATGATACGAACAGTTTGAAAAAAAAACCTTCCTTCGTAAATATCTCAAAAATTATTGGAGATGTCGCAGATTAAAAAATACCCTTAAAGAGTGGAAATAATATATGAACCAAAAATTATGAAGCAAATGTATTAGGCAGTTTGTTTTTTAATTATCTATGCCCTTGTTAATTCTTATAATTATTTATAAGTTTACAAATGAAAAACGTCATTTTTTCCACTTCTAGAGGATCAATTTTGCAAAAAGTGTAAAAAAGATCCCGTGCCGTTAATACATATTTTTCATATTAAACTCTGTTAATTTAAAACAGATAAAATAACCCTCTTTTTTTGTTTTAGTCGTTAAGTTATATTGGGATGATTGAGAATTCTCCATTATGGTACGTTTTTTTTAGAAATTACCTGGTCGGGAAGAATTATTTGTTGTTGTTTGTTTTTTTTAGTGGTTAATATTTTTTACTGGAGGCCGACTAAAGAAAATGCAGTAAATAAATTAGAAACTGACCGAAAGTAAATTTTTGTCCAAAAACGAAACCGAAATTTATGAAAATTGTATAGGTGTACACGTACAGTTAAAAGAAAACTGTAACCAGCAGCAAAATTTAAATGTTCAGCTATTACTTTACTTTTTATTTTTATTACTAAATAAGCTATTTTAACTTTAAGTTTAAACTTGAAATTCTAAAATTTTTCAAGCGCTAAAATTTTAAATTTCGAAAAAAAACTAAAATAAATTAAATTTGAGGCATTAATATAAAATAAAAAAAAAGTTTTAAAATTTTTAAAACGAAATCAGAATTTAAAAAAAAAATAAATCAACCAAGAATGTTCTTAAAACTTCGACTGTTTAAAGAAATTTTCAGGTTTCGGGGAAAATTCTGATCTTCAAGCTTAAAATTTTTATCTTTTAGAAGCTTCTCAATAGAAAGTCATGATTTTATCAAAATTTTAAGTTTATATGATTTCAAAATTTCACGTTAAACATAAAATTTTATTAATATAAATTTTATGACTCTCACAAAATTTGATCTGCATTCTGGAAATATGGTGTTAAAGTTTAATTTTTTTAGCTAAATAATTGTATGTACAAGGTGAGCAAAACCCGATGTCTCCGTTTTACTGTAGAAAAAAGGAAAAATGATATACAAAATCTGAAAGTAGGTTCTTAGCTTCTTAATTGGGGTGAAGTAAGGTTTATTTTAAGTCAAAGTATATTTTTTTATATTTGGAAACCGAAGTAATGATGTCATTAATTTTTTTTTCTCCAGAAACATTCCTCTATTTTTGCATATTTAAAAAGAGCTGATTTTTCTTAACAAATTTTGGGAATAAAAAATTTG
Organism: Dastarcus helophoroides; assembly: GCA_028583605.1. Taxonomy (NCBI): domain Eukaryota; kingdom Metazoa; phylum Arthropoda; class Insecta; order Coleoptera; family Bothrideridae; genus Dastarcus; species Dastarcus helophoroides. The sequence goes on from CM053336.1 coordinate 25,172,997, forward strand.
GTATCTTTTTCTCTTAAAAAGTTATACTAAAATTTATTGTAAAAAAAAATATTACGATTTCGTCACGATTTAATCAAACAGCGTTTGGGCAAAAATCTATTAAATATTTTTTGGCTTGAAATAACATATAAGGGTATCTCAGAGCGCCAACTGCTCTTGTAAAGGTCTTTCAACATGCCCTATGAACTAATAAATAATATGTCGTTTGCATGAATATGCGTTAAATGGCAGCAAAAAAATTTTTTCCACCATTAGTTGAATTATTAAGAGATGCCAGTATGCTTTAATTTTTGATGTATTGCATTTCCAAAGTCTATTTGTTTAAACCGTAGTAATTGGGAAATTTGATAAAACTTTTTTTACAATAAAATTGCTTATAACCTTTTAAACCAAAAAATACACATATTTTTATTTAAAATATTTGTTTAAAATAATAAGCTCTTTTAAATATGCACAAATATAGGTAGGTTTCTGGAAAAAAAAGTTCAATAACGTCATTACTTCCGTTTTCAAATATGGATAATTAATTTACGTATAAATCTCCAAGCACTAACTGACAGATAATGCACAGACGAAATCTGTGTGTATAGAAGTATGAAATTTCATACAGGTGTTTCCCATAATACATAGGTGAGCACGAGAGGATTTTTTATAACTCAGCCTGTAAGATGAAATAATAGGCATTAAAAGCCACAATAAGTGATACACGTGATCGGCATTTCTGATGTTTAACTTGACAAGTTGAGGAATATTTCTTTAGACACTTTGAAGTTTCTTCTCAAAAAGTTGATATCATTTCTCCAAATGTCTTTAAATTGAAAATTTCAAGAAATAGTTTTGTAGTAATTTTTAAATTTAAGCCAAAGTTTACTTTCTGCTTTTTTTCAAAATTCGTATTCAGATTTCAAACTTGAAACTTTTTTCTAAATTTTGACTTCATCTTTTGAAACTCGTCAAATTAAACTTAAAAATACTTATTTTTATAATTACCTTTAAAACCGAAATTTAATTAAGTCCGAGTTCGCTTTCTACAATTCATTCAAAATTAAAAATTCCAAAATTCAGGCAGTCACATTTTTCTAAAAAAATTAAAAAAGAAGTAAATACATTTTTCAGGAATAGACGAAATTTTTGTCAATATTTTTTACAAAACTTAATAAAAGTCAAAGTTTTCACAAAAAATCAAAATTTTAAAAAAGTTTATATTTGGAAATAAATTTCAGAAAAATTCAAAATTTAATAATAAAACCTTGAAATTTAAAAGAAGTCAAAATAGTTCCAAAATTTCAAAGGTTGAAATTGAAAAAATCCAGGTTTTCAAATGAGTAAAATTTTTCGGAAGTAAGTCGGATTTTTTAAAATCTAAAAAAGAAGCCAAGTTGACCAGATGAAAGTATACTTTACTGCATATAAGAAAAAAGTGGAAATTTTTGAAAAAATGTCCAATTTTCGATAAAAATGTACCAAACTCAAGAAAATATTAAAAGTTTAAACACTGCAGAATGGCAAAAATTTTATCAGATTTATAAAGTTACCAAATTTTTGAAAAAAAAAGTCGAAAGAATTAAAATTTTGTCAGACTGTTAAAGAGAATCAAAATTGTGACAGTGTTGAAATTTTAAAAGTAAAATAATATCTGGGAAAATGGAAGTCAAAAAAAAGGAAAATTGGAAATTTTCAAAATGAAAGATTGAACGATTTTTTAAAGAAATAACCGTGATTTGCAGAAAATTAAAATTTTGAGGAAAAGCTGATATTTTAAAAAAGTTGAATAAAAATTAATTAATTTTAAGTGAATCGATATTTTCAAAGGTCGAAATTACAAAAATTTCAAATTTTCAAAAAGAATTGAAATGTTTTATCAGGATTAACTATTCTGGTCGGAGTTGATTGATTCCGACGAGATTGATTGGTAGGGCATTACATTGAATGCTTAAAACCAGACTTTAGAGAAAAAACCACACAGGGTTGTGTTGGACGATTTCTGAGAGAAATGTTTAGGCGTATTGAAAAAAAATTTTTTTTAAACAAATATTACAACTCGAATTATTATTTTTCCTCCATCATATTTTGCTAAATTAAAAAAATCAGCGAATTTCTTTGTTTCAGCACCTACAAACCGACAAATGCATATAAAGTTGCAAATTCTGTGGTATGGTCTCTTGCCTTTGAATTTGTGTGCAGGCCAGCAACAACTTGAAATCAATCATTCGATGAGAAAAATGAGACAGTCAGGAAACTCAAGAAAAAAACTTAGCAAAATTACTCCAAAGGGCCTCCATCCAAGACGTCCAGGAATCGAAAAGCCCAGCATTCCCAACAGCAAAGAGGCCGTAGGATTACCAAGAAAGAAGAAACTCCATTAAGGAAATCTGAGAAACACAGCAAATTTCCCCAAAATGGCAGAATCATAAATTTGTTCGGAGAACACGTCCCTTTAAATAGCTTTTACATAATTGTAAAGACTTGAAGCTGTCAAATTTTGACAAACCAACCAATGGTCGTGATTCAGCCTCCTAAGGATCGTTTTTCCAAGAAACTTTTAAAGAAAAGCGCTCTCCAGTCAAATCTTTTTTCGGAAACTCCTAACTTCTGCAGAAGAACTTCCGTTTGCCAGCAACAATTGCCTACGAGGAAAAGCGAAAACATAGGGCAAAAGTTTTTCCAAGAAGAAGAGTTGACCTTTTCTACAAGAGCGGTTGCTTCAGTTACTGACAGGCAAAACCACCGAAGAAATCCGGAAAGCACACTACAATGATAGTCGATTTTGTAAGTGCGACCAAATTTCCAACCAACGAAAAAGACATCTACTAATTCCCACAACAATTTTGAGAAACATTACCTGTGACTTACGGGGACGTCAAATCAATTCATGTCCAACAAAAAGTTCACCACCGAAGACTCACTCCTCACCAGTAGATGCTTTTATCCACCAAGGAGGAGCAGCTCCATATAGGATTTACCCAGTATGTGTAGTAATATATTTCGTTCGAGAGAACCGAGAACGAAATATATGGGGGCGGTCTGTGGTGAGTCGAGTCCTACTAAACTGTTTTATTTCATCGTTTTTAATTTCATGGAATTTTATTCCAATCTTCTTGCAAATAGTAAATCTACAAGTAATGTATTATAAAAATTCGTTATGCGTGAAAAACAGGGTTCTTAGAAATTCACAAATTAGATAAGCGTTTTATTTAAAAAAAATATATTACTATCGTAATAGATTAAAAAATATTGGAATGCAAACACCTATTTTTCCATAATTTTTTTCTTAACAAATAATACGATATCAAAAAAAATTGCTGTTTTTCGATTATCTGTGGCTCAATATCTACTGACCCTATTAAAATCTAAATTTTATCTACGAGAACACTGGGGAACAGGCATTTCTGACACTTTTCAGCTTAATCTTTAGGACAATTAGAACAAAAATTAAAAAATACATTGTTTAGAATCCTTGGAGGTAGTTCTTTTAAATGCTACCTCACACAATATATCAACCAAAACTAATTTTTAAAAATTGTAACTTAAGATACGATTATTTGATAAAATGTGCAATTTTCAATTTCAATTTTGAGATTTTTCATTAAAAATCAAATTTGTCACATTTTTTCTCATTATTTTAACTTTTGAAACAAAAATGTGCATCAAAATCTAATTTTTTAGAAATGAAATTAAGATTTTGGGGTTTCTTCTTAAATTACTTTTTTCGAATTTCTAACTTTTCTGGACTTTTTAATCTTAAGCCTTGCATTTATAAAAGCAAATATGAGTTTTATTACTTGGTGTTCAAAATAATATCTAAAATTAGAGCGTCTTGAGATTATAAAAAAATTTGGAATTTATATACACAGTTTAAAATTTAAATAAAATAGTGTTGTCGCCATTTTGATAGAACCTCGAATTCCTTATTCTTCAAAGCCTCTGGAATAAGTAATTGAACTTTTAAGGTTTTTATAGATAGAATTAAGTTTTTTGCAAATTAAAGCTTTAACCAGATATACAAAAATCAAAATTTTCAAAAAAGTTACCGAACTTCATATAAAAAATAACCTCAAAATATCCACTTCAATCTTATAGTTAGAGACCGGATTGTAGGCCCAATGAAATAAGTTAAAAAAGGTGAACAAAACGTTAAACTAGGTAAAGACAAATAGCTAAACAAGGCATAAAAAGGCAAAATACTTTTAAAAAGGCTCCAGAAGGTCAAAACAACAATTACCAATAAAAAGTAGAGCCGTAGTAGGAATCTTAGAGAAGTTTAAAATTTATAACAAAAACTATTTGAAAAAAAAAACATTGTTGAAAATAAAATCTTTAAATGGTAAGAAAAACGTCGAAATTTCGAAATAAATAAAAGTTTATTAAAAAATTTGAAAATTCGAAATTTAAAAAATACATATAAGACCAACTAGGAAAAAAAGTGGAAATTGAAATCGAATTTTTGACCAAAAATTCGAAAATTTATATTAAACACAGATGTTTTTAAACTTTCGAGTTTACAATCGAAAGTTGTTACAAAGTGAAAATGAAAATTATTAAAAAAAAGTCGTTATTAAAAAAAAACGAAAAATTTATAATTGTTTAAATTAAAATTTTGAAAATCTTGATATCGGGATTAGGATCGAAATTTCAAAATAAAATCAAAATTAAGGGTTTAAAGTAATAGTTTTTAGAAAAAATTAAGCATTCAATTTGGCATTTTGAGAAATAATAAATTCGACAAAAATTATGGTGGAACGGACTGGTCGTTGGTTATCTTCAAAAATTGAAAAACAAATCTTGCCCCTGAAACCACGAAAGATTTAAAAACACAACAGAGGTTGTTCTATGTTAAATGCTTGTGAAAGCTAGACATCCAAAAGGCTGGAGGAGACAACAGTATGAATGGTTGCGCTGGGCCTTTAAGCCACTCATCTCTGCTAAAAAAGTTGAGAGATAAGGAATTGTGACACTAGGACGTGTACGATAAGATCATCAAATGTTAAATAAAATTAATAACGATGATGTCTCCGACCAGTTAGAGTCTAAAAGGAAGAATAATTTGAATTTAAAATTTTTGAACCCGAAATTCCGATTTAATTTTGTATAAGGTTCAGGTTTTCAGGTTCATCTTGGAATTTTTTAACTTGAAACATAGACGATATATTTTTTTTTAATTTTAGGTAAGGTCACACGTATTAAAGAAAACAAAAGACAACATTTTTTAAATTATGTTCGAAAATCGATTTTTGATTCAAAAAACTTTTGAAAAATCAAAAAAAATCAATCAGCCATAACTGAACACAAAACCGAAAATGAAAAAAACCGTATATTTTTATTGGAACAAAAACCGAAACTACGCCGATATAATTTTTTTGGTGGAACGAAAACTGAAAACCGAAACGAAAGAAATAGCGTGCGAAGTCCTCGTGAAAAATTCGAAATAAAAGCTAATATTTGAAGGTTAAGCTTAAATTTTTAAGATTTTTTTTAAACAATTTGAACCGTTCTTCAAATTACTTTTTCATTCAAAATTTCGATCTTATGTTTGAAATTTTATAAAAAAATGTTGAAATTTCAAGCTTAAACCGGGCATTTGGAAAAAAATAATTCAAAAATACTTTATATATTTAAGATTAAACCTTTTTAAATATTTCACTCCTTACAAAAAATGTAAAATCTGTTCTAAAGCCATAATTTTCAAAAAACCTTGTTTAATAATTGTCCTAAAAATTTCATCTATAAATTTAGTCTAAAATGTAAATTCTTTTATTTTAGAGTTTTACACAAAACCTGAGCACTTTTAAACTCTAGGATGTAAAATTCAGGATTTTTTTCACAACTTTTAGCTAACCAGTTTAATTCGAAATTGAGTAGACTTGTTTTGATATTTGGATTTTGATTCCAAAAATTCGACCCTTTTCTCAAAATTTCGACTTCAAAGAGAAAATTTTGGAAAAAAGTTTGACGTGTCAAATTCAACACTGAAATTCTAATCCTAGTTATCAAAGTTTCTACTTTATTTAAGATTTTTTTTTACTTTTAATCACGCCATTAGAATTTATATTTTGAAGAAAACTTGATTTGTTGAATGTTTAAAACTTTTTGTGTTTAAAAATGCCAAAATTAAGAAGAAATTTTGAAAAAGCAAAACTGGTTTTAATAACTTTGGTTTTTCCTTCCAAAATCCTCCCATTGCGAAATATTTTTTGACTTTTTCTTCTCGACATTTAAGCTTTTTAAAGATATTTTCATTGAAGATTTTGAGAAGAGAGTAAAGTGTTTAAGAAATCTCAAAATTTTCTCTGAATTTTGCCCCAAACTTAAAAAAATTTCCAAAAAATGTTAAAGTTTGGTCATTTTTAATGAGTTCAATCCTTAAGAAATTTGGATATATTTTTTTAATTTCCTAATCTAAACCCGAGTTGCAATTTCTATGGTTTATCTTTTTTTTTGAAATATTTGATTTTAAACCTTTTTTCATGAATTATGGCTTTTTGTTTTCTCTCGATTTAAACAGTAATTCTAAATGTCAACTTATTTCTAGAATTTAGTCTAAAAAATTGAAAATTTGAAAATTTCGGGTCCAAACATAGAACTGTGCTAAGAATGAACAATTCCACTTTTTGTTCGGAAGTTCGAATTTCTATAAAAGTGGATATTTTTAGAAGTGATTAATATTAAATGCAGTTTTTTTTAAGTTTAAACTTACTCGTAATTGAACTTTTTCTAAAAAGACTATCCACACTAAATGTGGACTTTTGTGAACATTTCGAATTAAACTTCTAAATTCTCTAAATCAAAGATTTGGTTCAAAACTTTGATATATGACATTTTGAACAATGTTTGCTATGATATAACTTAAGTTACCACACTAGGACAAAAAAGTTTTTCAACATTTACAATTTAACTATTTTTCCCTAGTTAAGTCCAAACTTGTGTTTAGTTAGAGCACTTTGTCTTTCTGGAGGCATTTTGTATACACTAGTTCACTTTACAGAAGATGTTTCAAAGATAATTTTTGAAATTGTAAAAAAATAATATCCTTTGAGTAATTTTATTATTTTATCTGCATATCTGTTTTACTTAAAAATTCAGATAAATAAGTAACGTCCTGCTTCTCAATAGCAGGCAAAACTTATACGGGGCTGAATGGGTTATAAATATAATTGGTATTAAATTACATTTCCTAAACATTATAATTGAAGTGTCTGGTTGTTATTAGGATGGATTAAATTTATATTTTATTGCTTCGTATGATTACGTATGTATACATATTTCTGCTTAAATTCTTCAGAAATGTAAATGAATTCGAGGAAATTTATAGAAAAGGATAAATAGGTAACAAACTTTTTGAAAATAATTTCAAATCATGTATAAAAAGGCAAAAAACAAGCGCAATTGAAATTTAGGAAATAACGCACTAAAAAGCCCGAAAAAGTTAAAACCGTAGGATCATAGGATTTATACCTAAATTTTGGTCTGAAGATATTACGTGCCAATATAATATTAGTAATTTTACATAATGGCGGTGAGATCGGGTACGTAGAGCAGAGCTGATGGGTCAAAGAGTACTCATTGAGGTGAGGTTAAGAAGCCCAAATTGAAAATTATCCGAACAGTTTGGTAAAAAAGCCTTTTTTTCGCAAATACCTCAAAAACTATTGGAGATGTCAAAAATTAAAAAAAAAATATCCTTAAAGAGCAGTAAAAAACTTAATCCATTTATTAGAAATACAGGTAGAATTTAGATTTATGAATGACAAATTATCGGACAAACAAATTTTTTTAGCAATTTTTCAATTTTTTATGCTTTTATATCCACTTCTGGGATTTATTTTGCAAAAAGTGTAACAAAATTCCCGTGCCGTTAATGAAAATTTTCAATTTTATTATTCACTTTTTTATTTAGATTGTAATTCCCAATCGGTGTGTCGCGACACACAATTGTGTCGTTGGACTTCCTTAGGTGTGTCGCGAAAATATGTAAACGTTTTATGTTGAACTCTGCTAATTTAAAAGAAGTGAAATAAGCCATGTTTTTGTTTTAGTCGTCAAGTTATAGTGGTGGTGAAGAATTTTCTGTTATGATACTTTTTTTAGTTGTCAAAAATTACCAAGTCTGAAAGAATTTTATTTGTTGTTGTACCTTTTTTTTTAGTCGTCAATATTTATTACTAGAGACCGACAGAAAAAAAATGCAATCAATAAATTAAAGACTGACCAAAACTAGATTTTTGGACGAAAACGAAACCAAAATTTATGAAAATTGTATTAGTATACATGTAAAATTAAAACAAAACTGTAACAAGGAGCAAAAATTTAAATGTTTAACTACTACTTTTTACTTTTACTAGTAAATTAGTTATTTTAATTTTATGCTTATACTTGAATTGCTAATGTTTTTGAAAAGTTTGTATTTTAAATTTCGAAAAAAGAAAAATAAAAAAAAATAATTTGAAGCACCAATATGAAATCAAAGAAATAAGTTTTGGAATTTTTAAAACGAAATCACAATTTTGAAAAAACGGATCAAACAAGAATGTTCTTTTTGGGCAAAATTTGGATCTTCAAGCCTAAAATTTTTCTTTCTTTAGAAGCTTCCCAGCAAAAAGTCATGATTTTATTAAAATTTTAAGTTTACTTGATTTATCAAAATTTTATGTTAAACGTAGAATTTTTTTAGTATCAATTTATGTCTCCCGCAAAATGTAAACTGTTTTCTTGAAATATGGTGTTAATAGGTGTTGAAGTTTAAATTTACCTGTAAACCTTTAAGCACTATATACAACAGACTGAACCGATGTGTGTAGGAGCATGAAATTTAATACACAAGTTAGTACTAGAGAATTTTTTAAAATTTAGCCTCCAAGGTGGTAAAATTAGGCATTAAAGGCCACTCAAAATGTACGCTGACGTCGTTCATGAATGTGCTTCCACACAAAGTTATCCAAATTTTGCAGGTAATCAGAGTTCTTTTATTAATACTAACTTCTGACATTTAAGTTTAAAGTTTAAACTTCTGATGTTTAATTTGAAATATTGAGCAACTTTGAAGTTTCTTCTCGTAAATTTGGTGGAACGGACTGCTCCTTGGTTATCTTCAAAAATTGAAATACAGAACTTGTCCCCTTAAACCAAAACGAAATCTCTACTTTAATGTATCTACTAAAATAAGAATTATATCTGCTGATATTTACTTCCTTAAAACATGCCAAAAAAATAAAGTTTTTCCAAATTTTATCAACATTACTTTCCCTATTAATTGCCCAGTGCCGAACGAAGTTACTAGAACTAGATCGTCAGTAAAGTAAACGAAGCTTGAGTTGCAATCTTATGGACTTTACTTAGAATTAACCAGTAATTTAAGTGAATATGAATTTGTAGAATTTTGTGAATTTCAGAGGAAAATGTTTTGTACATCTCTGCGAAGGTTAGACAAAAATTGAACATTCTCAAGAAAAAATTATGCAAATAAGGTGCCCTTAAAAACATTCTTCTCAGAAAAATATTAGAATTGTAGAAAACTTCTCTTCGCGGCATTTTAACAAAGCTGAATTAAGCCTTTTGAACAAAGGGCTTAATTACGCCTTGCCATCCTCCCGCACCGGTTTGAAAGATGTTGTGTCTATTGAGAGCTCCTTGAGTTTCATGACGGACGACACTAAAAACTATGTGAGGGAGGCTTGCAGACAAAAACTTTCTAGAAATCTAAAAAACGTAAAACCATCACACGTAACGAACAGAAATATTGTCAAAAGACTGCGAGAGAAAGATTGTTTTTATGTAAAGGCAGATAAAGGTAATAAGGTTATCATTCTAGATAAAAAGGACTACTACGAACGAGTTGACAAACTCATTAGCAATGGCCCAATGGCCCCTATCAAAAATTACAAAAGAACCCTTTTAGTAAAATGTTAAGTGGTCTAAAAAAAGTGCCCGACAAAAGTAACAACCTTATTATTTCAACTTTAAGAAGATCCCTCCATGTATCAAACCCCACTCTACCTAAATTATATGGTCTGCCAAAAATACATAACCCTGGAAAGGCGGTGAGACCAATTGTGTCAGCTGTTGGAGCACCGACCTATAACTTATCAAAGTGGCTAGTAAGAGAATTCAGCAAATTAGAATTCCAACAATTCACTTTGTCAGTCAAGAATTCCCAAGAGTTTGTGCGGAAAATTTAGAATAAAGATTTGTTGAAGGGTGAAATGCTGGTTTCTATTGATGTTTCTTCCTTCTTTTAATAACCTCTCAGGTATAATTATTGACAAATATATTTCATTAACGAAAATATGTATGCATCAAAAATATTTCCAGATTAATAACGAGTTTTATGAATAACTTGAGGGCGCAGCCATGGGAAACCCTTTGTCACCTTTCATGGCTGAGCTCTTCATGATTGTTTTTAAAAATCGTCTTAAAAATAAATGTAGTTTGTTTCCTAGGGTGTGGTTTTAATATGTAGATGACATTTTTACTATTTTTGACGCAAAAAATTAAATTTAGATAATTTCATTGATGTATTAAATTCAGTTTTGCAACAGTTAAATTCACCGTAGAATTAGAGAAAGAAGCAGCCTTAACATTTTTAGACACATTAGTTGTTAGGAATAAAAATAGATTAGAATTTGAAGTATAGAGGAAAGGTTCCAGTACCTTCCGCTATATAACTTCTAATTCAAACCATTGCATACAACACAAAATGGCAAGCTTCAGCTTCCTTGCCCATCGCCTTCTGAGTCTTTCTCTTAATAGGGAAAGATTCGGAAAGGAATTGAAGACAATTAAACATATAGCTGAATTTAGTGGATTCGATCAAAATATTATTCATAAAATTATTAATAAGAAAAAATTCAAATGTGAATTGGTAAATATCACAATTTTCCGAGCTGATGAAAACAAAAACTTTAAGTTCGTCTCACTTCCATTTGAACTCTTGCTTACGCATGGTTTCGGTGAAATTTTACGTAAACAGGGCTTTCGCGTTGTTTATAGTTCTAACGGCAAATTAAATTCGCTTTTGGGTAGTTTAAAGTATAAAGTAGAGCAACCGGATAAGTCCGGTATTTATCAAATTTCATGTAGGGATTCTCCTCAAAAGTATGTCGGGCAAACTAGAAGATCTCTTAAGATCATGAATGAAGGAGCATTTGGTTCATTTGAGGTACGCAAGAACTGAGAAGTCAAGTGCGGCTAGACATGCTTTTGAATTAGATCATAGGATAGGTAATAATATTAAATTGTTAAGAGTAGTAAATAAGAATTATATGTTAATTGCATGTGAAAGCTTAGCCTGGAGACAACCTTATAAATGGTTGCGCAGGGCCTTAAGGCCATTCATCTCTGTTAAAAATAGTTAAGGTTGATAGATAAGGAATTGTGACTTTAGGAGGTGTATGATTAGATGCGCATGCGGTCGATCATGCACGAAGTGAATATTCTTATTATATAAGGGTAAATTTTAAAATTAGGTAATACTATCTCTCTGAAGATGACAGCTTGGCTCTCGAAACGCGTTGGAGCAACGTTTGTTGTGTTTTTTAATCCTTTTTGGTTTCAGGAGACAAGTTCTGTATTTGAATTCTTCTCGTTAAGATGATATCATTTCCAAATTTGGCATTTAAGTTGAAAATTTCGAGAGATAGTTTTGTAGGTATTTTTAAATTTAAGCCAAAATTTTTACTTTGTGCTCTTTTTTTCAAAAGTCCTATTCAGATTTTTTTAATAGTAATAAACAACGTATTTTTTTAAAAGCATATTTTTAGATAGTTTTTCCTCCATATGTTTTTGCAACAAGAAAATTATGAAAATTGGGACTACTTAATTTGTCTAGAGTTCTAATAAAAATATATTCACTACTTTTTGAAATCACATTTCTAAAAGGGATTGTCTGATAGACTTGTTTCTATTATTATTATTTTTTAATTAACGACGAATTCAAACGAACACCATGTTTTTATTGAAAAAATGTTTGCTCTATTATAATATAAATTTCTTCCAAAAGTTGTTCAACATCTACAATTACACGATTTTTCCAAACTAAATTCGACTACAGTAATTGTAAATCCGGGGTAAATAAAAGCAGCCTATTTATTTTTTAAATATCTAACTAAGGAAGCTAATGAAAATTATAGTCTGTAATTACTAGTTTAGTAAGTCATACTTTTAAGCGCTCTAAGCAGCAGAATAAAAGAATAACATATCTTATGTGAAAAGATAAAAAAATTCTACAAAGATGCTTCAGCAATAATTTAATAAAAATTGTAAATTATAGTTATAGATAAATACTCCTAATTTACATAATATAAGTCAACAAATTGCATGACCATTTTTAAATACTCACAGATGATGTGAGTTAGCATTTATAATTGCCCCAGAATATTCACTGAATAGGGAAAATTGTGAAGAAAATAATGAAGTAACAGTGAAAAAATTTTTTGAACTACTAAACGACGTTTGGATGTCGGGCATTACTTCTGCCAGTCATCTGAGCTTTTGCATCTAGTGGAATTTGTCTTCTAGATGCTACAAATTTTTCATATGATCAATTAGACCCTCTATTCTTCAACCAAAATAAAAAAAGAAAAAAAAAAGATATCGGACTTCACTACCCAAACAGAAGATATTAAGAGTACATTACATGAACCAAGTTCAATTGAAACACTAAAGGCAATTGCCTTATTGAAAACTATTATAAATTATAAAACATCCAAAATAGCTGTTCTCAATTACCCCAATATTTTCCGGTGTGGCATCATTGCGCTGATCTTGGTCGATCTGTTAATAATGGCATCGTTCTCCTGAGACCTTCAAAGTGAGTTAAATACTCAGGGCATCATTCCCCTGATAATTAATTATACATCTTTCAAGGGCGCTCACTTATTTGGAAATAAAAAGAAATAATATTATATTTAAAGAAAGTATATTAACTCATATTGTATGTACATACCTACATGCTACATATCTATATCACCATAAATCTTATGTAACACTACTTATTATTTATTACTATTTTCATTAGTGTTGATAGTGGTAGGGGGCGAACTTAACAAAATGAAATCTTGTAATTTCTTTACATTTATATTTATTTATAATATCTGACATATTCCAGTTTTTTCTTGTAGGCTATATTGTTGATCTGTATTGGCAGATTTACACTTTTCATTTTAATGTACACATCTGTTTGAAAATTAAGCAATACTTGAAAAAACTGGTATCTATTCTGATGTGAGATATAAAAGTAAACGATTCACATGCGCGTGTTGATCTTTTAGGGGTAGCAATGTTACTAGCTTACATTTCTGTGAATACCTTGAATCTTCTCCAATATAATTGTCGATTAAATAGTCAGAAAGTACTGTTGGGTTTTCACTTTTGGTTGTACTAAAGGTCAAATACAAAACAATCTGCAACACTTGCTGGATCTAACACTGGCAGTCTAAATAACCAATGTAACCACTTCCCGATGTCAGTTGAGGTATCTTTGTAAGGCTTTGAGAGTTCCAAATTTTAAATTTTTCTCCATCATGCTTGGGCCAGATAAAAACGGCATCCTAGTAGTTGAGCAGTGGGCCACACAGCTCGGCCAGCCTGGTGTATAGCTTCTTCAAAGTGCGACATTACAATCTTTGGTTGAAAGCACAAAAAGCCAAAGGAATGTAATGACCATTTTGTACGCAGTGCATTGTAAATAACTGAGAAAAGTATTTTGCACAACATTTAAAAGTTCCGTCAATGTGAATCATTTCACATGAACACAACATTTGGAGATTCGTTGGACATGAAAAAATCACAAAATTTTTACTTGCATCATTTACCAATAAGAAATCTTCCTCCTTGATAGTTTTCGTATTCATCTGTATGTGTTTAATTGGCGCCATTTTTCACACCTAACTTTTCTTACGCAAAGCAGTTCAAAGGTAAATTGAGCATTTGTTTTTAATTATAAATTAAGATAAATAAACAACGTATAATTCAATTGTCCTGCGCCAGAATAGCAGGCAAAATTTTAAATGGACTATGTGTGTCATAAGAGTAATTGTTATTAAATTACATTTCTTGGAAGCTTACGTTTGAAGCTTGTTCTTGACATTATAACAGATTAAATCAGGGCTTCCAACCTCTGTTTTGTCTTTCCGGTTTACTATTTTCGTTCCGGCAAAAAAATATCGTTCAGTTCCGGTTTTCGTTCCAACAAAAATAATGGTTTTTTCCAGTTTTCGGTTTTCGGTTTAGTTCCGGGGGACTCATTTTTGACTTAATAGTTTTCTAAATTAAACATTGATTTTTGGACAAAATCTAAAAAATGTGATGTCTTTTTTTTAATATTACATTACCTAACTACTCTGATGTTGCCTCAAATTGTAAGAAAATATTTTCTGTTTTTCAAGTTTAAAAATTGCACCCTGAAACTCTGAATTGTGAGTTCGACTTGAGTTCAAATTTCAAAAAATGCCTAAACTTCATAAAGAACTAAGTGAGAATTTCGGGTTTAGATATTTGAAATTTAAACTCGGAGTTTTCATACAAATCTTAAATTATATATCCTAAAGTTAAAAACTTCTACAATATTCGAACTCTGGCAATTAAAATCAAAAATTTGAGAGACTTTTCCCTTTTGTTCCATAATTATGGTTCTCTATAGAAGTTTCGACTTTGACTCGCCTTTTCTAATAAAACTGATTTCTACTGTTACGACTTTGTTTTCTAGAACATTCGATTAAAAAGGTCAGATTAAAAAAATAACTGAAAATAAAAAAGACCAAAAATTATAAAATAAAATGTTTTGAAATAACATTTTGCGGGACAGTCGCAATTTCAAAAAAAAAGAACTTTAAATTTATTTAAAAAAGAGTTTTTAAAACTTTTACCTAATTTAGAAGTCTTGACCTAAATATTCGATTTTTGTTTCTGGAAATGTTGCTGAAAACTTCAAAATTTCTAGGAAAAGTAAAATTTTTCGATATTTTAACTTGTGTCCTTTGAACTTTTAAATATAAACTTGTATATATTATGGTTTTTTTTTTCTAAAATTTTGACTTCAAGGAAAATTTAGTCTATCTTTAGAAACCTTCTAACCCTTTTTATTGACATGTTGACTTTTATTGTTTAATTATAGACATTTTTTTCGAAATTAAGAATTTAGACTTGAACTCTAAGAAATTGACAAATATAAGCTTAAATTTGGAATTTTTAAATATTTGACTTTTATTTCGAAAGCTCAACATTTTCAGGACTTGAACTTTTAAGATTAATTTTGAAAAATTATTTGTCATAAATTCAATTTATTTTTCCTAAAAACTTACATTTTTTCAAAAATGTTGTCTTTTTTTTTCAAATTTGGATATTCTGTCGAGATTTTAAATTAATATTCAAAATAGAAAATTACATGAAATGTTTACATTCAAATTAGCGCTTTTGCGTTTGATATCTAACTTCCGCTAACATTTTAAACAAAAAAATTAATATTTTTGATGGAAATGTAAATTTTAAGAATAAAAGTAAAATATTATACAAAAAGTGCAATTTCAATTATTGCTAGAACTAAACTTAAATTTTCTGTGAAAGAATTGAGATTTTAAGATCAACGACAAATTTTCTAAAAAAGTAAACGGGAATTTCAATTTTAAGGACGAAATTTAAAAATAATTTCAGCTACAGCTAAGAAGTTTGTGAATAAATTAAACATTTTAAGAACTAATTTTTGACACAAAAGTTAAAGGAACAAAGGACTGAAATTGCAAAGGCGCCTCATCGTGTTACAAAACATGACGCGCCTACTTTTGGGTTAAGAGGACACATTTTGACTTCTAAATTTTAAACAAATCGCAGTGTTGAGGCTAAAGTCAAAATCTCCAGAAAAAAAATCAAGGTTTTTAGAATAAAAATTACTATTTTAATGTAAACAAAATCATTGCAAGTTTAAATTATAAATTTTCTATTGTCACCATTTTAAGTTTACTGTAAAAATTTCGACCCCAATGCCAAGATCCCGGCTTTAAATAAAAATATCATGTTGGATGTTTTGCTAAAATTTTAAATTTAGATTTTAAAATCTCTACGTTAAATTTGAAACTGCGAGATTTTATCGAAAATTTTGAGAGAAAATCATATCTTGGAATTTTTGAAAGATTTACGAAGCCGATGTCAGGAATTTAAATTTGGTATTTCAAATAAAATTGAAATACTAAGATCAAAGTGGAATTTGGAGAAAAAAAATTCACGAAAAATTAAAAATTTAACTAATAACTTTGAAAAATGGAGATATCAAGTTAGGAAATGAAAATTGAAATTTAAAGAAAGTAGTAAATTTGAAATTTTTCAAAAAAACTTTCAGAAAAATTCGAATTTGCCAAAAAATTGTAAGGAAAACCGAGTTTCTCTAGCTTGAATGAAAAGCACTCTAATACTTTATTTCAAAGATATAATAGCGAAATTTTTATTTTAAATCGAAATTTTAGGAGAAGAAAAGAAATATTTTGAATAATTTTCATATGAACGTCCAAATTTTAAAGAAAAGTCGAAAATCTTGAATAGACATTTATGTTAAACCTTAAAATTTTATTTGGATTCATATTTTGAGAAAAAAGTCAATATTTTCCAGAAAATCTGGAGATTGTGAGTTTCTAATCGAATCTAAACAGAAATGAAAGATGAAGCTAAGATTGTTGAAGAAAGTTGGTTGCATGGAATTCTATAAATTTTGAAAAATAAATTGAAATTGCAAAAAATATTCCAATCCTAAGTATAAAGTAAAAACTATTTTAAGTATATAAATTTGACTAACCGAAATAAACCGATATTTCTTTTCGGTTTCGTTCCGGTTTTCGTTCCGACGAAAATAACGGTTTTTTTTTGGTTTTCGGTTCAGTTCCGGTTGGAAGCCCTGGATTATATTTCCATTTTATTGTTTTGTTTTATTAAGTACATAGTTCTGCTTAAATTTCTCAGAAGTGTATCAAAACTGGGGAAAACCCACAGAAGAAGGTAAATATAAACGAAAATGTTTGAAAATGTGTCCAATTCATGTGTAAAAAGGCAAAAAACAAGTCAAATCAAAATTGAAGCAAAAACGCATGTAAAACACTGATAAAGTTAAAAAGGTAGGGTCATAGGAGTTTTAACTAAAATCCGCCTCTACTAATATTTGTTATTTTTATTTACTGTTGCTTTGATTGCCTTTCTGCATCTTTGCATATTTTTAAAATAAAAATATTATTACAAAATACTTTGAACCTTTTAAATGCAAATAACTTAAAAACCGATCGATTTAAACGACTTTTACAAGAATAAATTTTCTTTGAAGAACTGATTGTTATTTTGTATTCATTACTTGTTTTAAACAGTACTTAACAGATAAAAAAAGATATCTTTGAGTTTACGTAAATAATAATGCACGACTAGCGCTTTTTAGCAACAAGGTAAAAATAAGTTTAAAATTTGTAATTCTGACACCAGAAAAAATGTTCCTAATTTTAAGATTTATACCACTAAAACTTTTTTAATTATTGATAAATTCTAAAATTAACTTTAAACTTTAAACGCCCTCTATTTTGCCATCTCAGGTAAATTTTTGTGTCTAGTATCTTCAGTTTAACGTTGTACGTTTAATAGATAAATTATTGTTACATATTATTGCTTCACAAAACTAATTTATGTCTTGAAGAGGTAATTTTATTATATGACAGTTTAATGCAACAGAACATTAACCGAGGTCGTTAAATATCTCTCATATATAAATTTTTCTTTAAATTTATTGATGATCATGCAACCCTGTCATTACTAAATTAATTTTAAATCATGATACTTCCAATACGTTTCACTTACCTTTTTGTGGTAATTGCCCATGTCCATCGTTTCATATTAAATCCTCAACTAAACACCGACATTATTGAAATAGAGCACGTGATGAGGGAAAACAGAAAAATTCTTGTTTCTGGTCAAGAAAACGTTAATCTGGTTGATAAATCAAACCGCCAGTTAATGATGCTAAGTACTTTTGTCGAGCGAAATTTGAATATACCACAAGGCACATTTAATGATTGGCTCAAGCTGTGTTTTCCGAAAATATCGAGCACATTTTTCACCACGTACACTGCAAACAATGCTTTTCATTACCTAAAATAACATTAGTGACAAAAAATGATACACTACTGCGTAAGACTCTAATCAGGAAGATCTTTATGTTTTCTTGGAAAGAGAGTATCGCACAAACGGACATGCTGATTTTTGGAGGAAAATTTGTCCTGCTACACAATCAAAAATTATTCCACCGTTGTTCAACTGACGTATTTATTTGCGATATCTTTAATCATGTTCCTTGCTTTCAAAGATACGTCTCCCTGGACGAGAAAATTTGCCGAATGCGATTAACTTACATTATATCTCCTCCTTTCGTTATTGATTTCAGTTCGGTTTTAAACCCAGGAATTATGGTGTTACTCGTTAAAAAAGTTGCGAAAAAATTCGCACTTGTCGTTCTGCTTCAGAGAAGCAGCCGTTTCCAGCATGAGTTTTTAAGGAACGAAAAGGAGATATGGCAGTAGGACATCTATTTATGAATGGCACCCAAACGCTTCCTCTTGACTTCGGACCTATTTTTTTTAAAGATCAAATCATGGCTTCTATGTGTAAACCTAAGCCCATTAAATCTTACGATAAATTATGGAGATCATTTATTTTTGACTTATGGGTAAAGATGTTGTACGTTTAATTGCGGATGTTATTTAGTAATATGAGAGAGAAAACAACGGATTATTGGATAATGCCAATTGATACCTTTGTTTCATTTTATGGTTAATGTATCAATATGTCTTCAAAATTTGTAATTCTTCGTATATTGTTTTGCGTTTTTTCTCTCTTTTGTTTGGTTGTGGACAGTATATACATTGGCAAGCTTAGTAGTATATTTTCCTTAGAATCATCTTTGCGCAGCTTAAGAAAAATTGAAAGCAGATTGGGTATAAACTGCTCTTGGTCCATGGAGCGTATTTTATTAATTCAATACGTAAGTAGTCGTATGAACGAAGAAAGAAAAAGATAGCGAGTCAGGAAAATCAATTTAAATAACGATTTTCATCTTATGAATACTACTATCTTTAAACTAACCAAATGTGTAGATTTAACAAAAGAAAATTTAACAATTTCATTTATGTCAGATTTAATGGTTTTGCCGACAGAAAACGCACTGTTAGCAAATTTTACCGCAACAATACTATACCTGTCCCTCTTCATTATCTACTATTTGCGAAGCAACATTCCATCAAGAAAGGATGTATTTTTTTGTTCTGAAGAAGTTATAGATAAAGGATTTGTCACAAAATGGTATAACGATATAGCTCATAGCATCAGGAACAACACCAGGTTGCCTGGAGATCAGCCAAAATTGCTACGTTTAGGGATAAAGCATTGTGTTGAGTTTGAGCTACTAATGGTGGGTTATACCTTTGCCACATTTTTCTTAATTGGCGAATTCATCGTGACTTAAGTTAGGAGAAATACAACATTATTCCTAAAAATCGAATTTTTATTTAGATTGCTTCAACCTCCAACAGACTAAAGTTTTTTATAAAGTTATTTGTTTATATTTGCCACAATGTCAAAGCTTATTTAGAATATTAAAACAAAAGTATTTTTAAAGTAACTGTATTTTTATAAGTTCATTCAGATATTTATTTCAAATAATTATTCGCATAATAATTGTTTTCTAAATTATTATTCCTCTGCCTATGTATTTTTAAAACATTTTAAAAGGGTTTTTGATTTCAATGGGAGTTTGCTTTAAAGTAAAATATTTCCATTGGTTATTTTTTACACAAAAAATAATGAGTCAGGTGAATAAAAACAATTAAATATTTATATAAGATTTGTTTGGGGGTAAATTATTCACTCGTCTAGTAGTGAATAAAATGGTACTTTTACATCCAGAGCTTCATATACTCTACATCTTGGTCCTTCATAGTTACCAATTTTAACCACAACGTATCTTTCTTCGGCTTTTTGCTTTATTACTGCACATTATCCTAAAACAATTTTTTTCGGATTTTCAACCCCGAAATAAACTATATTTTTTTAATAGCAACCAGATATTCTAATGTGTATTTTCTAGGTTTGCTTTATAGCAAACTATACGTTTTTCTATTCTTCTTTTGAATTTTGAGAATGTTTTTCTTATTTTCCATTTGTAATTCATCTCTTTGGCAGGCAGTTTTAAATCTGTCCCAATTCTATTTTTATGATATTATTAGAAACTATGCAGGCTGGCTTCTATTACAGAGAACTCGAAAAATATTAGAGGTACAAGGAAGTCTTGTACTCTGTAAATTCTAGATAAAAAGTTTTTAATAAATTTTCTTCTAATGTCAAAAATACCTTTAACATGTTTTCCTAAACCATCAAAAGGTAAAGGTATCCAGAAAAAAATCGAGGCATAATATGTCTAGACTTCTTGCTTCTAACTAAATTGCCAGTTTTGTACAAAATACTTAGTGCAAGGCCTTCTTAGTCGGAATTTTCTTGGCAGTTAATGAAATTTAGCCTTTAATGAATAAAAGTAACAATATCTCGATAACCAGTAATTTAAGCCTAAAGAATGCTAAACAATAGTTGTAGGTAATTAAGAGGCCGATTTAATTTTCAAATAAGTGGTGTTCGATGTAAAATAAGCGAGTTTTGGCAATTCAAATTTCTTTAAAAGAGTAATAATTTTTTGATCACCCTGTGCAATATTTTAAAACTCCAAATTAAGAATTTTAATAAGCACGTATTTGAAAATAATTCCTAAAGAATCATTTGTCCGTAAAGTATTTCAAAGCCGTAATATATTTTTTACCTTTCGCATAAAATTGCCATTTTTACAAAAAAATCTAAATAACTTTAAAAATATTAAAAATTTAAAAGGCTTGTGTGTACAACATAACCTTTATTATCAAAGGGAATCAGAAAATTCAATAAAAAAGATGGGTTTTTATTTAAAAAAATGAAGTTCGTTATTGGAAAGATTAAACACCCTGTATACTGAGCCATATTTTAATTTTGTAAAGCTTGGAGAAAAAGGGAAGTTGCTCTTTAAAATTTCATTATGTCTACAGTCATTATTGAGATATCTCACTATTTCGCACTAGGTGGACACTCTGTATGTTTTGTGGTGTTTATTAATACAAACTGAATTTATCAGTTTTCTTTAATAAATTGTATTTAAAACACTTACTAGTGTTAAACTCTTCTGCTAGTGTTAGTTTATTGGTCTGTTAGTGATGGTACGAAAATGCACTGAGAATACGATGACTGTGAAAACGGCTTGGAGCAGCTAAAATAAAATTCGTTGGCGTTCAGATCATTTTACTTAAACCTATATTAGATGTTTTAATAATATCATTTGTGACAATTACCAACGGTCCCTTATTTTCAAAAGAAAAAGTATGTGGACTAAGAAGTTTAATGAAACATTATGTTTAGTGTACCTTTCAACGTACAAATAAGATCCCTGCAAAGATTTTCTGATTTCTAAGTACACTACGATTCTTACTACGTTACATTTACTTCAAAGTTTACTCTGCTACATCTGCGTCATCGGATGTCAGATGGCCTATCCTCAAAGCAACTGCAGGCCACTGCTAAGGTTGAATTTTTTATGAAAACCTTACCAGACAATAATTTTGTATAAAAGAGCATTTTTCCCTATTTCAATAATATACAGTGCTAGTCTATAACTTGGAATAAATTCAGTAAAACAAAGACAGTTTTTTTTTGAAAATGTGCTCGGACACGTCTACTAATATTTTAATTTACTTACGCTCTTTTTGATGTAGGAAAATTTTATAAAGAAGGTCCCATATTTAAGATATGACGTCATCGACAACTGGCAACCCTATTTTTTTCTTGACTATTGTTAAAAGACATATCAAGTTTACACATGCCTAACAAATGTCAATTTTTTATTTTTTGTCATTTAAAAGATATTTACCAAATAACAACTAATTTGAAGAATTAAGGAATCTGATTCACATCAATAATCTTTCTTCAATAAACGTTTAAAATGTTGTCCATTTACTAACTGACAATACCCTAAACGGAACTGTAACGCGTTTTGAACATTTCTAACTTCTTCGGGAGAAATTAGTCTACACTCCTTTCTTATTCATCCTTTCAACTCCTCAATATTTGCATGTTTGGTTTTAAAAACTTTGCTCTTTAAATACACCCATAACCAATAGTCCATAGGTGTTGAGTCCAGAAACCAGCTACTCTTGGAGAGATCTTGCAAAATGGGTAGAAGCACCGTCTTGTTGAAACCAGATGTTTCTATTCGGAACATCAGCTTCGACCAGGTTAGGAAACAAAATAGCTAAATCAGAAATTAGCTTTTTCTGCAAGAATTCTAAATATCTTGCGTCATTGAGATTTTCTTCGAGGAAAATTGGTTCTATAACTCGATTACCGACAATCCCTGACCAAACATTGACTTTCTCTGGATGTTGAGTGTGGCCTTCCCTCATCCAGTATGGATTGTTTTCTGCCCAGTAACGACAATTTTGACGATTTAGCTCACTATTTAACATAAACGTTGATTTATCTGAAAACAGAATAATTTTCATGCTTAGAACATTTCTTTTCAGTAGATCCATCATTTGTTCGCCAAAGTGGTGTCTTCTATCCGGATCATTTTTTAAGGGTTCATGAAGGATTGTCATTTATAAAGATGAAATTTTTGCATTTTCAGAATTCTTGCGCCTGAAGACTGGCTAATGTCGAGTTCCCTACCTATCTGACTAGTGGGGACATAAGCATTTTCTTGAACAGAGAGAAGAACATTAATTTTACCATCTTCATTGAGAGCATTCTGACATGAATTAGTTGTTTTTATTAAATGCCTATTTTTCCAAAACTGTTTTTCAATCTTACTTACGGTACTTTGCGATATGGGTGGCAAATCGAAATGCTTCTCTCTAAATAAACGAATAACTTCGTTTTGTGTTCTTGATCTGCCTCCGTAGCCAATCGTTATTAAAATTTCAATCTTGTGGATTTCAATTACGGCATTTTGGTCGATTTTTTTATAAATGGTGTTTCTGACTAAATCACAAACTAATAGTCTCTTCGATGTGTATAATACTACTCTTCTTATTTGTTTTTAATAACTTTTTTTGTAAGATTGTGATAAATGTCAACCCAGCTTAACAAAAAATGTCCAACGAATACCTTCTGATACGCGATTTTAAAATTTTATGAAAATTGTATTGAATTGAATCAGATTTCTTGATTTTTTGAATTAGGAACTAAATTTGTAAATATCTTTTACATGACAAGGAATAATTTTAAGAGATCGTCCACTTTTCCCGACATACTTTTGAAAACAATCTCTACATGAAATTTGGTAAAAACCGGACTTATCCGTTTGCTATATTTTATCCTTTAAACTACCCAAAAGCGAATTTAATTTTCCGTTAGAAGTATAAGTAACGCGGAAGCCCTGGTTTTGTAGAATCCCACCCAAACCCTGCGTGAGCGAGGGTTCAAATGGAAGTAAGAGGAAAGGCGGTGAGGCCAATTGTGTCAGCTATTGGAGCACCGACCTATAATTTATCAAAATGGCTAGTAAAAGAATTCAGCAAATTAGAATTCCAACAACTCAATTTGTCAGTCAAGAATTCCCAAAAGTTTGTGCAGAAAATTCCAAATGAAGAGTTGTTGGAGGGTGAAGTGCTGGTTTTTCCCTCTTTCCTAGTGTATCTATACTTTAAACCTTATTATGCCTTCGAGATCTGCTGGAATCTAATAACCTTTCAGGCAAAATTATTAACGAATATATTTCATTAACGAAAATATGTATGGATTAAAATTATTTTCAAATTAATAACGAATTTTATGAACAACTTGAGGGAGTAGCCATGGAAAATCCTTTTTCACACTTTCATGGCTGAACTCTTTATAGGTGTTTTTAAAAATCCTCTTAAAAATAAATGTAGTTTGCTTCCTAGGGTATGGATTAGATATGTAGGTAATATTTTTGCTATTTTTGACACACAAATTCAAAATTTAAATAATGTTTTAAATTCACGTTTTCCAACAGTTAAATTCACCGTAGAATTAGAGAAAAAAGCAGCTTTACCATTTTTAGACACTTTAGTTATTAGGAAAAAAAATAGATTAGAATTTGATGCATATATTAAAGATTCCATTACCTTGCGCTATATAACTTCCGATTCTAACCATTGTATACAACACAAAATGGCAAGCTTCAACTTCCTTGCCCATCGCCTTCTGAGTCTTCTTCTTAGTAAGGAAAGATTCGGAAAGGAGTTGAAGACAATTAAACATATAGCTGAAGTTAATGGATTCAATCCAAATATTATTTATAAAATTATTAATAAGAAAAAATTCAAATGTGAATTGGTGAATACTACAACTTTCCGAGCTGATGAACACAAAAACTTTAATTTCGTCTCACTTCCATTTGAACCTTCGCTCACGCAGGGTTTGGGTGGAATTTTACGAAACCAGGGCTTCCGGGTTATTTATACTTCTAACGGAAAATTAAATTCGCTTTTGGGTAGTTTAAAGGATAAAGTAGAGCAAACGGATAAGTCCGGTATTTACCAAATTTCACGTAGCGATTGTCCTCAAAAGTATGTCTGGCAAACTAAACGATCTCTTAAAATTCGACTGAACGAACATTTGGCTCATTTGAAGTACGGAAGAACTGAGAAGACAAGTGTGGCTCGACATGCCTTTGAATTAGATCATAGGATAGATAATAATATTAAATTGTTAAGAGTAGTTAATAAGAATTATATGTTAAATGCATGTGAAAGCTTAGCCATCCATAGGGCTGGAAACAACCTTATGAAAGGTTGCGCTGTTCCTTTAGGCCATTAATCTCTGTTAAAAATAGTTAAGGTCGATGGATAAGGAATTGTGACACAACGAGGTGTATGACTGGATACGCATCATGCGCATCATGCGCCATTCATGCACGAAGTGAATATTCTTAGTATATAAGGGTTAATTTTAAGATTAGATGTTAGTTTCTTTCCGAAGATGACAGCTTGGCTGTCGAAACGCATTAGAGCAACCTTTGTTGTGTTTTTTGATATTTTTTGGTTTCAGGGGACAAGTTCTGTATTTAAATTTTTCCTTTAAGAATATTTTAGAAAAAAATGCGCTGCTATTTAAATATAGTTGTCGGTGACGTAATATTTTAAATTTGGGACATGCTGTATAAAATTTTTCTACATTAAAAAGAGCGCACATTAAAATATTAATCGACGTGTCCAAGATGTTTTAAAAAAAACTCTCTTGAATTTACTGAATTTATTTCAAGTTACAGACCAGCACTGTGAAGTGTGTCCCACCGGAAATGGCCGTAATTGATATCTAGCAAAGTACTTATCTAAAACATTTAAAAATTTCACAACTTAGCAAAGCCAATAGGACCAACACAACTAAAATATTCGCAAAATTGTAGGATTTCCGGTTATACCGGAAGTCGACACCAACTTCGTTATTTTAAATAAGACACCCTATATATTTTTACATTTTTGGATTTAATTAAATATTTTAAGGCCACTTTAAAAAACAAACAATGTTCCTAAAATTTATAGTTTTTAAGATAATTGAATTTTTATTAAAAAATTGATAGATGCAAGGTTCCGCAAAATTCTTTGTATCTTTTTCCAGAAACTAGATATTCAAGCAGCAATAACTTTGTTATCTCAAATAGAACACCCTATCTTTTTCCAGAAACTAGATATTTATTTCATACTAGGTATGTAAATAGAACGCATACAAAGTTATCTTGCACAACTTTTATAAGTTTAGAAACGTTATATCGAGTGTTAAATTCAGGTTTGCATATTTTGATAAATTCAAGCAGCATTTTTTCAGTCTATCTTATGTAAAATGTAGTTATCTTTTACCTAATAGAAGCTTTCTAAGGGTTGCTCTTACAACTTTTAGAAATACTTGCAATTTTTACTTTTTTTGCCATTTCACATTAAACGAATTCTTATCGGGTCGCATATAAGTGACGTTATGAGTAAAAATAATCTCTATCGACAATTATACTGTTCGAAAAGCATTTGTCAAATTATTTATGATTTTATAGTGTGTAGTAAAGCTAAAATAAAAATATGCCTGACCATCTTGTTTAGTAATGAGAATTATTTTAAATTGTTTATTATCTTTTGACTATGTAACAGAGTAATATCACAAATATATGATACAGTGATAAATTTGCTATTCGATATCCAATAAAGCCTCTATAAAATCCAATAAAGTGAATGGTAGAAAATCTCACCAATTTCGACTCCGTCAAAGAGAAATCAGATAGAAGAAAATCTGTTATTAATAATAAAAATGTCGAAATAGGATTTCCAATTATGTCAAATAGTCATGTTCTAATTTTATTTTCATCACACACTATAAACTACTGTAAGTAGTTTTACTGATTGTTTCATAATTTAAATGTTGAGATCGATTGTTTCTTTTTTTAAGTACATTTCATTTGTTTCTACTTATTATGTCACTGATATGCTACTCAGTAAGAATTCAATGGCCGTGGGACCTTGCATATGTCAAATTTTTTATAAAAATCCAATAATCTCAAAAACGATAAATTTTACGAACAATGTTTGTTATTTAAAGTAGCCTTAAAATATTAAATTAAATTCAAAAATGCAAAAATATATAGGGTGTCTTATTTAAAATAACGAGGTTTGTGTCAATTTCTGGTATAACCGGAAGTATTACAACTTTGCGAATATTTTAGTTGTGTTGGTCTCGCCGATTTTGCCAAGTTGTTTAATTTTCAAATTTTTTAGATATCGATCGCGGCAATTCCTGGTGGGAGACACTGTATATGTTTATACATTTGCTTGCATAGAAGTTAGCCCACTGTGAATGTAACCATATTTTTTTAGAAACCATTTACCAATAATAAACATATGTTGTTTGAAAGACAATTTAATATGTTTACTATGAGTTTCAATTCATAAAAAGTGCTTATTGTTTATATGAGTAGCAGCCAGTAAACATATAAAAGGTACAGGATATACTTCTTCCGGGATTAAACCGTGTCAAAGAACTACTAAAAGTGCTCGCGATCGTGACTTGAAAATTTTCAATTTAGAAGAGTTTCGCCTCTGATATGGTGGACATACTGAGTTACCGTGCTCTAATGTTTTGAAATTGGCCTTTTCATTCTTTCCTTTTTGCTTTTTCCCCTATATTCCTCTTTTCATTTATTGTTTCTTTTTTTTGATCCTGAAGAAGCCCCCTGCGATGGTGGGCGAAACGTCGGACACTTTTAGTAGTTTAGTGTTTATGTGATGATTAAAATGAGGGTAACAAGTAACAAGCTTGTGACAGTTGAAAATCATAGCCTTTGCAATTGAAATTTTTACATTAATCGTATTTCTTAGTTAATTAGTTTTTAAATGTGTTACTTTGATGCACACTATGCCGCAAAAAGCAACCGAAGGAAATTTTTTTAGTCGAAACTGAATTTAGCCAGCAAGCTGTTGCTTATCAACTGGATATGACACGAATAGTGGTTCGAAGAGTTTACTAACATTATAAGGAAACTGGATATTCTTATGAGAGGCAGAAAACAATTTACAATGGCTTCTGATCATGGCTTTATTCTGTCAGCAATATTAAAAAATCGTTATCTTACTGCAATTTAAGTACAACAACAGTTCAGCAAAGTATGAAGAGGAGGTACATCTTTGGACAGTAAAAGTAACCTGACTCCTAGAACACCTGGGAGTGGTCCAAAACTTACCCTAGCTCATCATCAATACGCCTTCGTGTTGCACAGAATCATTTGAATTGAACATCGGAACAGAAGGAGAGAGAGTTTAATTGTGGTAAAACCATATATGTAGGGGAAAGGGGGGCAGATTCAACCTTGGGGCACATTCAACCAAGCCCTTTTAAAGGACACCCTGATTTAAATTTAGCTTCGTAAGGCTCCTATGTAGCTTTTCATAGGTCAGAACACTCACCAGGGAAGTTACATTACTCTACATATTCATTTTTAGTGTTTAAACTAAATTGAGCAAAAATCAAATTTTAAGTTAAATTTTTGATTTTCAATTTTTTTACACGAGTTTTCTAAATTTGATGCGCAACGGGCTGCATTCGATATATGTTAAATGGCAGATTGATAATATTTATAGTACCCCAAGCGTAAAATTATAGACAGTGGAAAAAAAATAAATTTTTTCAAAAATTTAACATGGGGCAGATTCGACCAGCGCTGGATGGGACAATTTCAACCACTGACTTAGTGTGTTCTAACAATCTTAGCGTGGTTTCTGTACCATGATGTAACTTTTTTTTTACCGGAGTATTGTATTATTTACGATGATTATAAATTATGGAAAAAAATCAATTTTAAAGTTTGATAAATGTACGTTTAAAAATCAGAATAAAGATGTTTAAATGTGATTTTCAACTGGTGAAATTTCCGCTAAAAACATATAAAATGCTGCGTAGGAAAAGAATTAAACAAAATTAATTCAAATATCAAATTAAATTTTTGTGGCAAAAAAACAGCAAGTTACATATATCCGTTGGTCAGTGATAATATCACCAGCTGATCAAAGTAATACAGTTTTATAGCTCTTAAGTCCAAATTCTGCAGAACATGTCCTTTTTGCTTAAGGTTAACCGCACATATTACAAAGTTTACTAACACCAACCTTATTGTCTTTGAGTATTGCTTTGAATCTTAGGTCAAACATGTTTGGCTATTTTTATTTCCCTTCCAAAATACATAACGAACTTATTTAAGTAGAAAAACAATTTTTGTTTAACTGTATAAAAAAATATATATTTATATTTCATGGTTGAAATTACCCCATCATTTGGTTAAATGTACCCCGCTAGTGGGACAGTTTGAACCATTTCTAAGGTTTTTTTTAAACGCTGATTTCTGGTACTAAAATTACTTTTAGATCGCTGATAGTTAGTCAGTCTTGTAAATAAAGGTTTATAGAATACTACCCAGCCCATAGTTACCAAATTTTTCTAATACAACTTCAAAAATGGCACATTGAATAAAAAATGGTTGATTCTGCCCCCCTTTCCCCAATACTACTATATGGCCAATTCCTCGTTTCTTGTGGGAAAGACTTCTCTTTCTCGGTGACCTTCACACGCGGTAATGAGTCGCAATTCGCAGGTGTTACAAATCATCTGTGCCTGGCCAAAATCAGCTGTACACGGCTAAACATAAACAACGGTTTAACCCGCGCGTAGCGATTGGTTCATTTCGTTCATTTATGCGCAATACTCACCAATCGCGAAGTTCCATCTTTATCGAATTTGGTCAGAATAAACTCGCGAAGAGAGTAGGGAGCTGACCATATAGAAGTATTACATATATGGGTAAAACTTATAAGCCTACAAGAGGTTAATTGGCGCTGAACTAAAAATATTAGGTTATTAATGCGAAGGTTGAGGTCTTGATCACAATTTATATAATCAAAACTATAATTAGGTCGGGATTCTATATTACTTGTGTTCGCCAAAAAGCTTACAACTCTCATCGGAGAATGCGTACAATTATCATTTGCTTAGAAACGTATTCCGCTGCGGATAACGAATATCGAGTAAACATTTTTAATCCGTTTTGATTTTTTTTTAATGTGAGTTACGGTCTACACTGTTCGAGACAAAAAATTCACAGATTTCGCAATCCTTGCAACCAACGGAGACATTGGAAATGATAACACCAAATAGAAACATAATTAACACTTTATTTAACATACAAGGTTATACAGGGTATTTACAAATTTCAAAGACAACGCTTGGCAGTAGATTCGGAATGATAACTAAATACGAATTACGAAAAAAAAAAATAATAATAAGAAATGTTTACTTTTCGAATTGCACACTTTCAAAGTTGTTATAAAAAATAATTTAATTAATAATTTCATAACCTCTTTACCGATCGTGTTGAAATATGAAACCTTTATTTATTTAGATTATTAAGGCTAGAATCTAGAATCGAAGTAGTAAATAATAATAATTACATAAAATATGTATTGATTTACAACAATACGTATTACGTTTAGTTTTTATGTTTTTTATAATTGATTAAAATGTCATTAAGGCTGACTGTGTTGAAAGTGTTTGCAGATGTGTCTTACACCACATAAATTTTATGGCCCTTCACAGTTTGTTTGAATAAGTAGTACAATTCAGAAATTTGTCATTCCGACAAGTGGTTCTTAGATATAAGTTTAAAAATCATTTTATTGACACTGAATGTGCCTTCTTCCCTTTTTGAAAGGCAACGTTACAATGAAGAGACCACAGGGTGCTCGTAAGTAGTAATTGTCTTGAAAGTGTTATTCCTGGCCTTTTCTTCTTGGGATAAAAGTATTTTGTTTTTAGTTTCCTCTTGATCCTAACATTTACTGCCTCGGTCATGTAATTGTTCTTCCTGACAAGAATTGATGGTCTTTGAATTGCATGTCATATTTTTGTTTCTTTGAATGGACTTTTAAATGACCAGTTGCATTCAACCCAATTTGGTTTCTTGAAAATGAAGTTAATTTTTTCTGATTTCAATGGAATTTCTAAATACTTCCAAAATAAACTTGTTTCAGTTAATAAATCTTATTTAGATTATTTCGCATTGAAATCAGGATCATCGAAAAAAACATTAGAGGGCAGTTGAATGGCAAATTTATCAATCTTAAAAATTGAGGTTGGTTCTGTGATTTTCTTTATCATATTCCAGATCAAACGTGAATTCGTTTAAATGTGATTTGATTCATATGTTACATTACTTCAATCTCTTTTAAAGAAAATTACAATTTTTTAACTAATGCTGAAGTAATGATGTTCGCTTGACACCCTGTATTTAACAATGCTGGACATTGTTTAAAGTTACTGCACCTATTTCTAATTAAAACTAGAGCTGTACTGGTTGTACTGATTGCCATTTTCGCTTTGCATGATCATTTAATTTTTCCGCTCTTATGGGAATAATAAATAAAAGTAATTCCCTTTTTTGCCGAAAGCTCTAATACCTTTATTAGTGTTAATTAGTTGTCTTAGACCGGGTTGTGTGGTTCTTCTAAATTAAAAAAAGTTTAGGACGGTTGTGACCTGTTCTTTTATTTTAAGGCGGTCTTGCAGCAACTCTATTGCGTAATTAATTAATAATAATAATTAGCTGATAATGACAATGATTCAATAACGTCACTTGAATCTCCTTCCACAGAATCACAAAGATAATGAAATTTCTTAATATCAAAAATACGCTTGTCGTAATGAACTAACCACTTAAATGAATCTAAAATCAAA
Organism: Dastarcus helophoroides; assembly: GCA_028583605.1. Classification (NCBI taxonomy): domain Eukaryota; kingdom Metazoa; phylum Arthropoda; class Insecta; order Coleoptera; family Bothrideridae; genus Dastarcus; species Dastarcus helophoroides. The sequence goes on from CM053336.1 coordinate 25,204,305, forward strand.
AATGGGAAGCGATGAAGGCTTTAAATTAGCAACAGATATGGTATATAATTATCTCGAGCCGTTTAATAATGACAGAGTGAGTCTGATTGAATTAGTAAATTTCAATTTATGTCAGTTAAAATTTTATCGGATGTTCAAATGAAAAAGTCATCAAGTGTGCTGTAAGTTTTTTAGAAGAGAACGTAGCGAACCCGGCATTCGATTACTTATTGACTATTTTGGTTGATCCGTCAAGGGTCATTTTGACGTCTTATTTATCCAGAGAGGTTAAAATTTTCTAACCTGAAGAAAATCGTCTAGAAATCTATTTTACTTTTATTTTTACTCTTCTTTACAAAATTATGCGCTTATGCTTTCAAAATAATTATAAACACAAATTTTGGGCTTTTCCGAAAATTAATAATTTCTTCCACAATTTCCAATTTTTTAAATTTTTACATTAAACTTGCAATTCTTGTGTTTTTTTCTTAAAACTTTGGATTTCAAACGGATTCAAAATTTGAACATCAGTCTTGCGAGTCTTACCCAAGATATTGCATTAAAAAAATAAATATAGAGTATTTTCTTGAAATTATGACTTTTTCACAAAATTCCTCAACCTTTTAAAATGTCATTTATTTTTCTTAAACTGTCAATAAATATTTACGTTTTGTTTAAAATTTTCATGTTAAATAATAAATTCTAAATATTTCTAAAGATTTTGACTTATTTTCGAAATTGTGACCTTAAATATTCTTAAAATTATAAATATATAAACTCGAAAACTCAAGATTTTTTATCGAAATTTTGTAATGTCAACTTTTTTTCGAAACTTAAGATCCCCTTTTTTATTAAATTATGAGTGGTGGGTTTCCTCAAATTTTAAAATCCCAAAATTCAAACTTTACTTTCTACTTTTAATTCCAACACCAATAAAGGTTTCAACCAGTGTTAAAGCTTTAATTTTTTATTTTTAAGGTTTTAAATTTAATGTAGACTCTTTTTTTAAGAACACAAGCCATTTATTTAAAATCTTGACTTTAAATGAAATATTTTAATTTTTTTTAAACGATTTTGATTTAGTTGCAAAATTTTATCTTTAACCTCAAAATGTTGACCTATGTTTTGAAATTTTAGAACATTATGAATTTTTTGAAATCCTGGAATATTTTCCTAAAATTGTCTATTTTTTTTACTGTTTTTCTCGCAACTTTTCTGAATTCAAAATTTTGGCCTTATTTAGCTATTTTTTTTTATTTTCGACCTTAATATCGAAGTATTCGACTTGAGATTTCGAGTGAAAACTTTAATATTCAAATATTTTTCTTTCGACTTTTTTCTATTTTTAAGGTTATTTCTGCAATGTTTATCTTTTCTAAATTTACAGTTTCCATTAGCCAAGTTTCTTCTGAAAGATTATTTTTTAAATTGAAATGTACTCGTATAACCAAATAGACTACGAAATAATTTAAATTAAAATAATATTAAGGCATCTATGCTCATGGCTCTTGAAAGAAATATTTTAGTACAAAGCGAAAACAATGAAATATTAAAATATATTTATCTACAAGCAAAAATTTGTCAACTTTATTGTAAAAGTAATTTACATTTATTTGAGCCCTAAAAATTATAAGTGCAGATATTTTACCACATTCGTTTACTGAGTACTTCAAGGTTTTCAAGACAGTACGTGAATTGGATTTAGGGTAAGAGTTTACAGCATAATAATGGAATTATAACCCCTCAGTTAAGGGCCGCTGACTTGGGTAGCCCGTGTAAACTTCAGAACCTTTAAGTTTGCGCATCTTTACATGCTCACGATACCGCCTATTGTGTTCAGTTTTTGTTAGCGGTGTTTTCGTACTTAACTCACTAGATTCTCTATTTTCAATCTCTCTTAAACGTTTTTTACGCTCTCAAGATGTCTTAAACTTTTCGCTATTTTTCATACTCTTAATATCTATAGCTGATAGCCTTATCCAATGAAACGTCACTGGATTAAACGAATATGGTGCTCTGCGGTGAACTGTAAACTTAACATTCTCCCATAGTTTTCATGCCGGCCTCTCGACGCCGAGAGCGCTCGACTGACGATTCGAGTATGTCCGACCGACCGACACCTTGTTCTCTCAAGCTTGAACGAAAACCCAAAACTTCACCCCATATCTCAACATAAACATTTCCAATGTTAAAAGACAAAGCGCTTCCGCTTCCAGGAAATTAGCGTGTTTGAGCGAAACTGAATTTTCCCGGATTTTAGACTGTTAGACTTTGAGGTTAATTTAAAAGTTGCATTTATCTACCTCGTTTCATGGATCTGCTCTATAAAATCCTTAAAGACAGTAAAGCCAGCCGTCCACTGATTGTCTCTTCAAAGACGATGGCTTCTTAAATTTTCGGTTTCACCTGACTCGCTAGGGAATTTTCTCGTTGAAAAATGTAACAATCAACGCGCATTTGCACACACATAAGGTAATAAATAAAGTGTTATAATTTCAACATTTCTTGAAGTAAATATATAAATCAATATATTTTTCAAAGGACCAAAAAAATGCTCTTTAATCTAAAATTACCGCCTGCCTATGGTTTCTAATAAAAAATAAAAGAAATTTATCAGCTACGGGGATCGCCGACAGAGGTAAAAAGTTAAACCTATGATATAACACTGTTTTTTTAATTTTAAAATTGTAATATAAAAAATAAAAATGTGAAAATTTGTAGATTAAAATTTTTATTTATAATTTTTATATATTTCACATTTGCCTTTGATTTTATCTATTTTGGATTACTGCATATTAAAAAACCTATCACATTATCTACATTTATATTTGCACAGCAACACTTTAATTTATATTATCTCAATCAGGGCTTCCAACCGAAACTGAACCGAAAACCGAAAAAAACCGTTATTTTCGCCGGAACGAAAACCGAAACGAAACCAAAAAAAAAATATCGGTTTATTTCGGTTCGTCTCAAATTTATATACCTAAAATAGTTTTTACTTTATATTTAAAATTGAATTATTTTGTCAAAATTTTACATAATTCCATGAACTTTAATCTCATCTTCACCTCTTATTCTTGATTAGATTAGATTAGAAACTCACAATTTCCACATTTCCTAGATAATATTGGCGTTATTCTCTAAATTTCAACCCAAATTAAAATTACATGTTATAACTTAATTTTTTTTACGATTTTCAACTTTTTCTTGAAATTTGGACTTTTATTTGAAAATTACTCCAAATTTTTTTTTTTCTTCTCAAAAATTCCTCTGTTGTATCTTTAGAATAAAGTAGTAGCGTGTTTTTCATTCAAGCTAGAAAAACTGTTTTCCTTACAATATTTTTTGCAAATACGAGTTTTTCTGAAAATTTGTCTGGAAACTTTTTTTAAAAAATTTCAAATTTACTTCTTTCTTTAAACTTCAATTTTCTTTTCCTAATTTGTTATCTCTATTGTTTGGAGTTAGTCAAATTTGCGATTTTTCGTGAATTTTTTTCTTTAAATTTCACTTTAAATTTAGTATTTTAATTTTTTTTCGAAATCCCAAATTTAAATTTCTGCTGCCGAACTTTCTAAATCTTTCAAAAATTCCAAGATATGATTTTTTCTCAAAAATTTCGCCAAAATCTCGCAGTTTCAAATTTAACCTAGAAATTTTTAAATTTCAAGACAAAATTTTTGCAAAAAATCGAACATGATATTCCAGCTTAAAGCCGGGATCTTGGCATTGGGGTCGAAATTTTTATAGTAAACTTGAAATGGTGACATGCTAGAAAATGTATAATTTTAATTTGCAATGATATGGTTTACGTTAAAATAGTAATTTTTAATCTGAAAACTTCGATTTTTTCTCAAAAGTTTGATTTGAGCCTTAAAACTGCGATTTGTTTAGAATTTAAAAATCGAAATTGTGTGTTCTCATAAATATTCGGTAATTACTTTTGCTAAATTTTTGGTATAAACTCGAAAGTTTGGTTCTTTGCAAGTTCGGTCCTTTGCTCCTTGAACTTTTATCAAAAATCAGCTCTAAAAATGTTAAATTTATGCATAAACTTTTTAGCTACAGCTGAAATTATTTCTAAAATTTCGTCTTTAAAATTGAAATTCGGGTTTATTTTTTTCAGAAAATTTGTCGTTAATCTTAAAATTTTAATTTTTTCATAGAAAATTTTAAGTTTAGAAATAATTGAAATAGCACTTTTTAGTTTTATTCTAAAAATTTACATTTCCATTAAAAATTAATAAATTGTTAGCTAAAATTAGATTTTAAACGCAAGAGTGCTAGTTGGAATTTAAAAATTTTATGTTTTTTTTAATTTTAAATATTAATTTAAAATCTTAAAAGAATATCAAAATTTTAAGAAAAAAGACAACATTTTTGAAAAAGTCTGTGTTTTGAGGAAAAATAAATTAAATTAATGACAAAAAATTTATCAAAATTAATCTCAAAATTTTGAGTCCTGAAAATTTTGAGCGTTCGAGCTAAAATTCGAATTTTCTAAAATTCCAAATTCAGACTTATATTTGACAACTTTTATAGTCCATAATTTTACTCATAATTTCGAGAAAGAAGTATATAATTAAGGAATAAAAGTCAACATGTCGATAAAAAGGGTTAGGAGGTTGCTAAAGAAAGACTAAATTTTGTTTAAAATCGATTTTTTAGAACAAAATACCAATAAAAAGTACATACAAGTTTTAATTTAAAATTTCAAAAGAAAAAAGTGAAAATATCGAAAAAAGGTAAATACATTAAACAAAAGAAATTACTTTTTTTAGTGGTTTTGAAGCTTTCAGCAACATTCCTAAAAAAAAATCAAATATTTGGGTTTAAAGTCAAGACTTCTAAGTTAGGATAGAAATTATAAAAATTCTTATGATAATGAAGGCTTCCACGGCCGGAGTCAGTACAGGATATACTTCTTCCGGAATTGGACCGTGTCAAAGAACTACTAAAAGTGTTCGACGTTTCGCCCACCATCGTAGGGGGCTTCTTCAGAAACAAAGAAAGAAAAACAGATGAAAAGAGGAATATGCAAAAAAGAAAAATAAAAATTGAAATTGGCCTTTTTATTGAAACATCTAAGTCCGACATTCCGATTTAGTTTTTTATAAAGTTTTGGTTTTTCTTGAAATTTGAACTTAAATTGAACTCAAAATTCAGAGTTTCAGCCTGAAATTTTTGAACTTGAAAAAGAGAAAATATTTTTCTTCAATTTAGGCAAGGTCAGAGTAGTTACGTGTTGTAATATTAAAGAAAAAAGAACATCAGATTTTCCAAATTATGTTCAAAAATCACATGTAACTAAACCGAAAACCTAAAACCGGAAAAACCGTTATTTTTATAGGAACAAATACCGGAACTGAACCAATATAATTTTATGCCGGAACAAAAACCCAAAACCGGAAGAAGATAAATAGCGGTTCGAAGCCCTGATCTCAATACTGCTAAAAATGAGTTACTACAGTCTTGGGTAAATAAGTCGAGATGCGAAATATGTAAAATTAATTTTAAAATTTCAAATATAATAAAACGATTTTACCTTCATATATCTATCAACAAGTGCTTCACAGGCAGCTTTCCATGCCATTTCTATTTATAAAGAAATAGTTCTCTCAGCAACATGAAATGGATACATTAAATTTGGTCCTAAAAGTTAAAAACCTTCAAGATGTTATTAATTATTAATACCCTTTGAAACTGCATGTAATTAGAAGATATCTCATTCTGGCTTCATCTAAACTTAGAAACTGTTTAAAACATGTTTGGTCCATTTTTTAAAACGTTTACAGTGACCCCACAATTTCCTACTTGAAGATTCTAATCCATTAGATTTCAACTGCCTTTTCTATAATCGAGATCTCGCTCACTAACGTCTATTTATATAAATAAATAGTTACTGACTTATAATATAAAGCTGCTTACCGTTTCTTTGTAATTGTCACTTGTACGAAATTCCAATCTCAAAGAAAAATCAATTTCATAACACTAATTACATCCAAAAATTTACACACCAAAAAGGTAAACAAAAATATTAATAAGTTCGTAGGAGGCAAAAAGTAATAAATCACTAACAGGGAGATGCCTAGTGTCTCGCTTATTTCGCAAGACGCATTTCTAATTGACGCCTGCCGGCCTGCCAGAATTTTACCAGCGTTTTTTCTATTCTAATATAGGCCGTTTTCATTTACGAAAAGAATAGGAATAATAATCAAATTAAAACACAATTTAAACAATTAGAGTATACACATTTTCGGATATTCGACTTAACTTCAGTGGTAGGGTTAGATTATCGGCAAGTTTGGCTTTCCACTCAATAGGCGGTCGGTGACGCAGTGGTAGAACAATCGCTTTGAGCTTGGCAGGTCCGTGATTCAAACCTCGCTACCAAGCTCCCGTTTTATTAATTGTGTTGCGAGATCTATTCAGGTTCAGGGTGAGCGAAACTCGACGTCTCGGCGCTATTATAAGAAAATACAAAACGATATGAGAAATCTAAAAAGAGATTCTTACATTTGATTAAATAAGGTCCATTTTAAGCTAAATTTGCATATTTTTCCAGATTTGGAACCCAAAGTAATGATGTCATTGATTTTTTTTCTTCAGAAATATACCTATATTTTTACATATTTAAAAAGAGCTAATTTTTCTAAATAAATCTGGTAAACAAAAAAATTTGGTATCATTTTGCATTAAAAAGTTATTAGCAAATTTATTGTAAACAATATATCATTAAAAATTCGCAATTGGTACGATTTGAAACAAATCTATTAAATATTTTTAGGTTTGGAATAACATGTTCGGGGTATCTCAGAGATTATTTATCTGCTCTTCTAGGGTTCTTTTGAAATTCCCCATAAAGTTATAAATAATACAGGGTGAATCAGAAAGAATGGGCCAACGTAAAGCTGGAGATACTGGAAACCAAAATATTACGATTGAGCTTAACATGCCTTATACTAACTGGTTTAAGAGATACGGGGCGTTCAAAGCTTAAATTTTTTTCTGAAATTTCTCAATAATTAAGAAAGTTTTGGTGCTCTAAATTTAATATTTTTATAAAGTAATATCTACGCCTTAAAAAAATCTTAAAAAAACATTGAATGTTTTAAATGGAAATATCGTAAAAATCATAAGCTTTAGACGACTTAAACAGGAGTGCCTGTTCTTTGTAGAATTAATCGTTCTTTTATATTGCTTACTTGTTTTAAGTTTAATTCAACAAATAAAAAAAATGTTTTAATTTACGTAAATGATTATGTGAAACTAACGACCTCTAGGGGCAACGTCAAGACAAATTCAAAACTCGTAATTCTCACACCGAAAAACATAAAATTCCCAAAGCAGCCACATTGGTATGAGGCATGTTGAGCTCAATCGTAATAATTTGATATTCAGTATCTCCAGTTGGCCCATTCTTTATGACTCACCCTATATATCATTTACATCAAAATTTTTCAAAGTCAAATGGCAAAAAAAAGTTTGTCGACCATTAGTTCAATTATTGACAGATGTCACTGTACTTTGATTTTTGATTTATTGCATTTCCAGAGGCTATTTGTTTAAATGGTAGTAGTAAGTTTCGAAAAAAAGTCGGAATTTAGAAAAATTTTTGAGTTTCAAATTGAAGCATGGAATTTGAAGAGAAAAAAACGTTAAAAAGGCCTAATTTTTATAATTAAATTCCAAGAATAAAAAAAGGTTCAACATTTTTGGAATTTAGAAAGTGGCATCAGCTCACTGGGCTCTCATGAAGCCGCAGGCCCCTGGCATTTGCCTCCTTTGCCTCTCTCTTTCGGGGAGCCTAATATTGGTAGAATAATTAAATAGAAACGGAAGACCTTCATAATAATTAATTCATGTACATACACAATCCACAGCATATATTTGAACATGAGGCTCTTATTTATTAGTTTTGACCTGTTAAGTATTTTTGCAGGCCCTATTGAATTCAGCGCTGCATTTCTGGACGTTTACGAGTAGTAAAGTGCTGATACTTGAATTCGATTAGCGCAAAATTATGGCTATTCTTATATAATGGTGCAAAATGGTATAGCTGGGTATAGTAGAGCCGATTACAAATTTATTTCTGTTTAGGGTCTCCAATGCAAGAATGGCAGCATTAGTCATTATAACGAAATTACAAAAAGAAATTAAATTACCCTTTGGAATTTCAATTACTTTTAGGAAATTAATTTCTTCATTACAACGTAATTTAAAAGAAATAATGAATACATGTAATTAATTCGTTTAAATGAGAAATGTTTCATTACTTTTTAACAAATGACAGAAATTACACATTACATTAAATTTTTATCAAGGTAATGCATTACATTTTGTAATAATTGCTGCCCAACTCTGTCTGGAGGTAGCAAATCCAAAACAGACCGTAAATTAAATAAAAAAGGATGCTTACAATATCTACAGAAGGATGCAATACCGTTAGAATTAATATTGGCTCTAATTTTATGTTCCAGTAAGACAATGATCGAAAGAACTTCTTTAAGAGAGCAAAAGTTTTTTGAAAAAAAAAACACAAAAAGGATTAAAAATCATGAAATTTTCTTTTAATCACCAAATATGTTTCCCATGGAGCTAGTGTGGGGTAAACTGTAGAAAGGAATGTCAACAATCGTTTACCTTCCAGTTCAGATGAGGTACGAAGATTCCGCAAGAGGAATGGCAAAAACTGACGCATCCATATTCAAATAAGTTTAATTAGCAGAATGCAGCTAGTAATAAATCGGAAGTGTGGTCATTTTGATGATGCCAAGGATTAATATTTACCTATAATTTATTAAACAAGATTCTGGTTTTAATGAATATGTTTCATTAAGTCTTTTATAGTGTTTTTTTTTCAATGTTTCATAGTGCTTCCAAACTTTTAAAGAGTAGTGTATGTGTTAGGTGCTAGTATATTTTTGATAAATTATTTATGAACGCAGTTTTAAGGCTTTTTAAGATCAATATTAAAAAATTGGCTGTGAAAGTTTGCTAGTGTGTGTGGGTGGGTGAAAATTTGTACATAAATTTACTAAATAAGTTATGTAAATAACCGAGGTCTCAAGGAAATAAGTATCTGAAAATCATTTTTGAAAAGTTTTGTACTCATTGCAATAATGGATTCAGCAACTGTTTAATGTACCATGATATTCTACTTCCCGGTCTTGGCTAAATGTAAAGAAGACATCTATGCTATTTGCAACACCGAATCTGCAACACGAATCCAGTAACCACTAGGAGGATTGCTGTTTTTATACGATTGATATACAAAGATTTTTGAAGGAAATCAAGCATAACATAGAGTTCGTCATTATAACTTCTAGATTAAAGTAAATATTAAACCTATGCTCCCCCTTTGCGTCCTAAAAGAAGTCAAGCTATAGAGTTAGGCAAGCCTAGGGATAACGACAACAATGATGAACACATGAAATTTGCCAATTAAGCCTCGAAGTTTTTAAACTTTTTAAGTGTCCTGCATCATTGGCATTTAGCTAAATAATAGGAATTATATCATTTGATGCGAGAACAGAATTTATCTGTGAAATTCCATTACCATTTCCCTTTTTTCCTTTAAACCTTGAAACCATAAATATTGAGCAGAAACACCAAAAGTCAGTGGCGGCTAGTGCTAAGGTTTGCAGGTTTGCGCAACCTCCAAAAAAAAAGAGCCGGGATAAAAAATAAAGTAATCGTTGTTTATTTTATTTATTAATATAACAGATGTATCGTTACAAAACATGACTATAACGGATTAACCCGGTTCATTAGAATTTGGCGAGGTTGTTGGGTCCATGGTTTGTAGAGTTTGCAGGTGTGCAACTCATATTTTGTTCATTTAAATTCTTGCATATAAGCAAGCATTAGGTTGCACTTGTGGATGCAAACCAAATATCAACTCGCTATTTTAATTTGTTGTCGGTTAATGTTGTCAGCCGTGAAACACAAATAAAAATGAATTCAGTGCAAAGTTTAATTACACAACTGATCTGTGTCGGAAAAACTGGAAATTAAGCGACTTGGACGACCTATCCCAGACTTTAATATTGGGCCGACGATGTTTAGTAAAAAGCGAAGTTTTAACAGAATTATGCAGTCCGCGAAGCTAAAGTACTATGCAATATTATTATCCGCCAAGCTAAAGAACAATTCAGCTTCACTGGCCATTTAATTGCAGTAGCCTTATTTTTTTCGAAAAAATTTAATAAATATAAAACCACTTTTCCCGAAAAGAATTTTAAAGAAACCACTAAGTTATATCCATTTTTTAATGAACAAAAACTAAGAACTGAAATAACTGTAATTTAGGAAATAGAAGGGTTCAAATCGGCTTCTGGTTTACTTGTACTCTATAACATTATTTCAGAAAACAGTGAGCTTAGTAAAATTTTTAGTGGAACTCTAAATGCTTTTAAAAATTCTGATAGCTATCCCAATGGCTTCTGCTGAAGTAGAGGGAGCTTCTCCACCCTAAAAATAATTAAAAACTTTTTTAAGAAATACATTATGCCAGTAAAAATTGTCCGCATTAACGATGCTTTCCAAAGAAAAGGACTTAATCCAAGCAATACCCGACCGCAATCAAAAAGTTATTGATAAATTTTCAGCTGCCAAAGATCATCGTATAGACTTACGCTTCCAATAAGTAAATGTCTGAATTTTGAGAATACTATAACAGGGGAAATTTAATAATATACTATACATGTATAACCTAAATCATTTTAAATCCTAAATATGTCTTAATTCCAGATTAATTTAAAATTTCCAATTTCGGCACATTTTGGTAAGTGCCTCTTTGCAACCCCCATTTTTTTTTAGCACCATCGCCACTGCCAAAAGTATAAAGGGTTGAGAAATGCTGCCAACATCGCTGTAATGCAACTAATTTAGGCGATTATTGCTGGCATTTAAAGGTAAAAGATATCTTCTTAAAATAAATAAAAAGTTCAAAATTGTAACTCTTTTGTGTATAATATTTATTTTTAATAATATATTTTGTAATTAATGCTGCAAATATATTATTAAAAACTTTTACCATCCGGTTTTTAATGCTATTTGAAGCATCAAAAAAAAACATTAAAATATGTATATCTCATGGTATATTTGTTAGTTTTTGTTTAATAATAACCGTACCTAAAAATGTTACGCGTTAGAAAAAACTTATGCATAGATTCTTATTAAGCCATAAGTATAAATCAATAAATAGGTAAATCTGGAGAGGGTGCTTACATTTTTTTGAAAGTCACGCAGTTATATTTTTCAACGGTTCTTATCGTTACAATCGAGTTTGAATTGGATAGATGTTTCCCGAAAATTAGGACGTTCAAAAATATAAGCGTAGAAATATGAAATATGCTTTGTAATTGTTTTCAAGAATCAATTGACAGATACATATCGTACGTCTCCTAGTAACCTAATATATCTTTCAATCGAATTACGCTGGTTAGCAAATATATAGTTATGGGAAAAATGTTTATTTAACACATTGAAAGTTAAAAATCTTGTTAATTTTTGCCTCCTTGACTAAAAATATGAGCGGGCGGTTTGAAATCGAAATGTCATTTGGATAAAATCAAACCCGCCTATGAACAATTACACACTACCATCATTGGTTGACGTTTGCTCTATTACCAAAAAATTCCAAAAAACATCGTTTTAGCATAAAATGGATTATATCTCGGGTAACTTTTCTTGCGCCAAATCTGTTGCAATATAACTTTTTGGAAAAAGGAGCGCCTTATCTAGACGGTGATATTATTTGCTTTATTTTTTAATTTTGATAACCTTTAAGTTTGTCATTAAAAAACGACTATCAGCCTGTGTGAATGTCTATTATCATGCCACAGGTCGCAATTCTTGACCGATTTTTGACAATCTTGTTTTTATCGATTCGGAATTCCTTATAGTAGAGCTAATGATCCTGGCAATAATTGGTCAAATAGTTCATACTTTATTAATGAAAATCAAATTAGAAAAAAAAACTAAATTGGGAATATCAAATTCTTATAACTTTAATATACAGGGTGTCCCCGTTTTAAGTGCCTTAAATGAAACAGGTGATAGAAAAAGTAGTTTTAAGGAAAACGTTTCCTATGAACATGTATCTGGAAACTCTCAATAAAAAAGATACAAGGTGTTAAAATTTGAAAAAAAAAAGTTTATATTGTTTCATTTTCAAGTTTTCAGAGTTATTTAAACTAAATTTTGCACACATGGTGTTTAGATGAAGAATCATAAAATAAGACAAAGTAAAGTTTCCATCTTAACCAGTGGCGGAGTTGCGGGTAATCTGTGATACTGTTTTGAAAAAAAAAGTAGTACATCACTAAACAAAATGACATAAAATACAATTTTTGGATAAAGCGTTTAATTCTGTTTGAATATAATGTATGTTGGTCTTTAAATATTTACTGACTAACACAAAGAGGGGTCAGTTTAAGATGCTACAACACTGGATAAAATGAAATGAACAGTTTGTATAAAGTTGACTCTTAACCTTCTTTTATATTCATGACTATTGTGACCAAATTTAAATTTTTGGGACTTTTCTTAGTTGAAGTACGAGTAAAAATAATGTTTTTTCCAAAACCAACGACATGACGCAACCAGTGGCAAATACGTAAAAATGTCAAAAAATAACTTTTATTCAAAATTAAATACTTTACCGCGTTTTTCCTACAATAATATCACAGATTACTCGTAACTCCACCTCTGGTTGAGATAGAAACTTCGTTTTATTTTATTTTCTGATCCATCATTTATACACCATGTGTGCAAAATTTGGATTAAATATCTTGGAAAACTTGAAAACAAAAAAGTAAAAACTTTTTTTTAATTCTAATTTCAACATCTTGTATATTTTTTATTAAGAGTTTCCGGATACATGTTCATGGGAAGCTTTTTGCTTAAAATTGTTTTTTCTATCATCTATTTCATTTAAGGCATTTAAAACGAGGACACCCTGTATATTGTACGTCAAGTTCTTCATTTAATGAATGATTCTTAAAGTAAAATATTATTTAACTCAGAGTGAATAAAATGGTGTTTTTATGGTTGTGACACTATCGGCTAGTGCTGTAAACCACAAGAGTTAAAAAACACATTTTAGTCACGAGTTATGGACTACATTTTTTGTAACGTCATTCAAAATTAGAAAACAATTTCATTTTGTAAAAATGCGCCAACACCGACAAAGTTATTTTTTGTTTTGACAAAACTGTATTACTTTTTCCATAGAAACAAATAACAAAATACCGAAATCTTTAATTATTTTTCATTGAAACTTTATTTCAATCTAAAGTGTGAAATAAAATTTCTTTTAAGCGTTTTAACTGATACTGTACTACTTTAATAAACTCGAAATCATTTAGTAAAGTGGCACTTTACCGCAAAGATGCTTAACTTTACTACATAGTAACCGTCTCTGTTAGCCCAGTTAGCGAAGGTTTTTTTTTGCTCAAATTAATTCATTTTAATCTGTTAGCAGGTCAACTTTGGGAATTAATTGAAGTTGGCGCAGTGTGGGAAAGGGTTACTTAAAAAAATACAAGAGATCATATTTCTAAAAAGTAGATTGTAAATTTATGTGGGATCGTTTGGATTCTTAAATCTTTTCTTCACTTCAACTAACTTAGTTCTTTTCTGAATAACCCTAATCGAAAACTATGCAGTAGGGATCTTTTTGGACATCGTAGAGGTTTTCGACAACATCGCGTATGAAGCCATTAAGTGAACCATGACCACTTGGGGGATATCACCAACCCTGTTAATATGGACACAAAACATGCTAACATCAAGAAAATCTCAGTTAGGCATGGGAATAAAATCCATGAAAGGTCGCCCTGCTAGGGGATGCCCAGAAAGTGGGGTTGTTTCCCCTCTTTTTGTTCAAACGGAAAGAAGCAGTCTTCCGAGTCTACGGCTACGCCGATGACGTGGCAATCGGAGGCAAATTCTTAAACACACCCAAATAACTGGCTTACAATTAACTGAGAATTGTTGAATCCTGGTATAGGGAAACGGGACTAATGTAGCCCTAATGTTTACTAGGAGAAATAAACCAACTCCCATAGAAACACTGTATCTATGGAAGCAAGAGATGAAGTACTCCATGTCGGTAAAGTATTTTGGAGTTTATTTAGATACTAAACTGAAACGACATTTGGAAATTCAAAGGAATAAACTACACGTCACTATATGGGCACGTAAAAAACCCATGAGCAAAACCCAGGGCTTAAAACCAGGCGTAGCACTCTGGCTTTACAAATCAGTATTGTTGCCGCGTTTAACCTATGCTGCTGTGATATGGTGACGTAAGATAAAAACAGCACAAGCAAAGAACCTGTTCAAGAGCCTACGGGGGACTGCGACAGGGGCTATGTGCACCACTGCAACGGAAGCTTTAAATGTATGGCTAAATATTCCTCCTCTAGATAAATTGATTAAGATGCAAGCCAAATTAACGGCTTACAGACTTAAGTGTTTAGGAGACTGGGGAAGATAAGAGTAGGTCATAATACACATGGAAACGTCAACAACAGGTCTTTTACCTTAAGACAAGACTACACTCTCAGGAAACTCTGGTTGGAAAGGAATTATAAGATTCTGATCAAGAACAGAAAAGATTGGAATAAAAAACAGAAACCATGGTGACCCAGGGAAATGACGTCTGATTTACAGACGGATTTGGACCCGGCGTAAGAGAGGGAGCTGGGATCTATAGATCAAGCAATAATTAAAAGTATTCAAGTGGGAGAATACGCTTCGGTTTTATGCCTAAAATATTGCCATTCGAGAATATGCAAATTTTCAAATTAACATGATACATTGTCCTCAATCTACATCTGCTCGCATAGCGGTGCAATATTAAATGCCCTGGAGGGACATACCACCACTTTGACCGTAATTTGGAAATGTGTGCAAACCCTTAATAGACTGGAAAAAACCAAAAAGGTCACACTTGTTTGGGTGTCGGGCATACAAAAAATCGTAGGCATGCCTTATGCTGTGGGCAAAAACATCATATTAACAAATCTCGAACGGGATCATTCGAACCGGTGGAGGAACATAACCATGTACAGGCAAGCAAGACTGCTAATGGATAAATCCTTGCAATCAAGGGTTAAAGCTTTTATTCCAATAAATAAACGCAGACTGAACAAAGCACTAGGTCTGCTCACTGGCCACGGGAACTTTAAAGGACACCTGGTTAAATTCAACCTAGCAGAAATACTGTTTACCAAACATCGATAGGTACTACTGACAATATCGATAGTTCTGACTATCAATAGTATTGTTCGGTAATGTCGATAGTTCTTAAGAAATGGTTTTTATTGAGTTTTTGTTTCTGTTTCCATTTAAATTTTAATAACTAATATATTAACACGCAATCTCCAAAGAAGAAAAGAAGAAGAGGAACCATCTACAGACGTTCAAGACTTCAGAGCCCTCCAGATGCTAACAGCAGTGAAAGCCCTGTAAGTACATATGTCATATAGAGGTTCACTAAATTCGAATTTTTCACCCATATTAAAACCTGCGAAACTAGTTTTGAAAGAATATCAAGACGTAGTAACGGTTACAAATATGACTCCTCAATTAAATTTAAATATCTCCGAATTAAAAGAATATTTGGAAATCGTTCCAATATTCAAAGGGGAAGCGGAATTGCTTCCGTATTTTATTCAAGAATGTGAAAAAGTTATCAAGTATTTTTATGATGTTGAAGTGCATGATAACCCGAAAAATGATTTTTTGATGTCAAGAATCAGATCAAAAATTCAAGGTGAAGCAAGCTTATTTGGTTCAAACCAACAAGCCAATAATTGGCAAGAATTAAAATCTTTACTTTTGTGCTCGTATGCTGATAAACGAGATGATGCCACGCTAGCTGTTGAAATGAACAGACTAGAACAAGGTAGCTTAAACCCATTTGAATTCTACAAACGAATTCAAAGAATTTTAAATTCACAAATTACTTATTCAAATATGCACTATGGTCTAAACCAAGGACTTAATAATCACTTTCGCAGAGTTGCGTTAAAAACCTTACTAAATAGTCTAAAGGAACCATTGGGTTCTCTTATGAGAACAAAGGACCCAAAAGACTTGGAAACCGCTTTAAATTTATTAACCAATACTTACCAGAAAGAAATTAACAATCAAAAATTTAATAAACAATCAAATAGCTCTCCAAATAAATTCCCCAATCCAAAACCAAATTTCTATCAAAAAAATTCAAGCAATTTTTATCACTTGTATAAGAACGAAACCCCAAATAATTTTTCTTATGTTCAACATTGCACGAGACCAAATACCCAATATCAAACCCCACTATCTAACAGAATTAGCCCACAAGTTAAACAAGAACCAAAACCTACTCCAATGAGTATCTCTACGGCTAACACTTACAGACCACCACCAAAACGACCATATCCAAACTTCAATGCTAAAGAACTTCATTCTTTACCCGAAAATTTTAATAATTTAAATATAGATACGCAAAACGATGATCAGTTAAGTGAACCAGAAGCTGATTGTTCCGATAATTATTCCCCATACAATGATTTTTTAGAGGAAATTGCCTCGGAACAAGAAATATCCCCAAATTAGAATTAATGAATTTTGTTAACAATATTTCAGAACTTCCCTTTATTTTACACCCAATAACTAACGAAAAAATTTTAATAGATACCGCTAGTTCAAAATCATTTGTTAATCCAAATTTAGCTAGAAATAAATTTAGAAAATTTATTAAACCAGATAAATTTCAGATATCAACTGTTCATGGCTTAAGTATAGGAAATTCTTCTATGATAACTTCCTTCCCGGATTTATTTAAAACAAATACCAAATTAAAATTTTATATGTTTAAATTTCATAAACATTTCGATTGGCTTTTAGGAATCGATACCTTAAAACATCTTGATGCTGTAATTAATTTAAAAGATAATACATTAGTTCTTCCGAATTGTAAATTCCAAATTTGTTATCGTAAAACAACTCCCGAATTTTGTAGCATGGAATCCAACGAAGTTGATTTGACCAAATTCAGAACAGATCATCTAAACTACGAAGAAAAAGCCGTTTTATCAAATTTACTTTATGATTATGCAGATATATTTCACAAAGATAATGATCCATTAACTTTTACTAATATTATTAAACATGATATCAAAACTAAAGATGAGTTACCAATTTATGTCAAATCTTATCGATATCCCCAGGTACATCGTCAAGAAGTAAAAAACCAAATAGACGAAATGCTTTCTCAAAATATAATACAACCATCTCACTCCCCTTGGTCATCCCCCATTTGGGTTGTTCCAAAAAAAAATGACTCATCAGGAAAACAAAAATGGCGCATTGTTGTCGACTACCGTAAACTTAACGAGAAGACTGTCGATGATAAGTATCCCATCCCAAACATTACCGATCTCCTTGATAAATTAGGACGTTGTCAATATTTTACGACTCTTGATCTTAAATCAGGATTCCACCAAATTGAAATGAACCCTGAAGCTATTCCAAAAACTGCATTCAATACCGAAAATGGACACTACGAATATCTTCGTATGCCATTTGGCCTCAAGAATGCACCTGCCACTTTTCAACGTGTCATGGACCACGTACTAAAAGGTTTACAAAATGAGATTTGTCTAGTTTACCTAGATGACATCATCATTTTTAGCACTAGCCTTCAACAACACATTGAGAGACTTAAACTCGTTTTTGAAAGATTAAGACAATCAAATTTAAAAATTCAATTAGATAAAAGTGAATTCCTAAGAAAGGAAGTAGGATATCTAGGTCATGTCGTAACTCCCGATGGCGTAAAACCTAATCCAGATAAAGTAAACGCTATTTTAAAATTTCCAATTCCGAAAACTGTAAAACAGATAAAAAGCTTCCTAGGACTTTTAGGTTATTACCGAAAATTTATCCCAAATTTTGCCAAAATTACTAAACCCCTCACAAATTGTTTAAAGAAAAATGCCACAATAGATATTAATAATTCTGACTACCGACAATGTTTTGAATATTGCAAAACTCTTTTAACCAATGAACCAATTCTTCAATATCCAGACTTTTCAAAAATATTTCACTTAACAACGGATGCTTCCAATTATGCAATTGGCGCTGTTTTATCACAAGGCCCTATTGGACAAGACAGACCCATTGCGTATGCAAGTAGGACTTTGAACGATCACGAAGTAAATTATTCCACGATCGAGAAAGAACTCCTAGCAATCGTTTGGG
Source organism: Dastarcus helophoroides (assembly GCA_028583605.1). NCBI lineage: Eukaryota > Metazoa > Arthropoda > Insecta > Coleoptera > Bothrideridae > Dastarcus > Dastarcus helophoroides. The sequence goes on from CM053336.1 coordinate 25,222,548, forward strand.
CAACCAAATATTTTCGCCCCTATTTATTCGGACGTAAATTTAATATATTAACGGATCACAAACCCCTTCAATGGCTGTTTTCTCTCCGCGAACCTAATTCTAAGCTAATCAGATGGCGCTTAAAATTAGAAGAATTTGATTATAATATCTCTTATAAGAAAGGCTCCCAAAATAAAGTTGCCGACCCTCTATCCAGAATAGAATGTCATGTTAATGAAAATGAAACTGAATCCCCTTTTCTAAAATATATGGAAGAATTTAACAAAAACTTCGACAATAATATACATAAAGATAACGAATCCATGTTCGTCGAACCCGACACACAATATAAGGATGACGACTCCTTATCATCTAATGTAACATCATATGGTAATGACGACCTTCAAGGTGCGACAATTCATTCCAATGTAGAAGATCCAATTTTAGGAATACCTATTCTCGATAAACCTGTAAATCTATTTAAAAACCAAATTATAATCGAAGAAGTTCGATACTCCCCTAATAAACCAAAAATTAATAAACTTTTCGATAATACTTTTCAAAGAATTAAATTTCAAATTTCAAAAAACAATTTCGAGCAGGAAACAATTCAACTCGTAAAAGAATATTTAGTCCCCAGAACAAAATATTATATTTATTTCGAGTCCCCAGTATATGAAAAATTTAGTACCATATTACAGAAATACTTCAAGAATGCTGAATTGCAAATAATTAAATGTACTAAAATGCTAACTGATGTTGAAAATCCAGAACAACAAAATCATATTTTAGAAACATACCACTTAGGTAAAACAAATCATCGTGGTATCGAAGAGACATATAATCGCTTAAAAGAAAAATATTTTTGGCCCAAAATGCAAAATTTTATTCAAAATTACATCAACGAATGCGATTCTTGTAGATTATCAAAATATGACAGACACCCCTTAAATTTAAAATTAAATATTACCCCAACAGCTACAAAACCTTTTGAATTTATTCATATAGATAGTTTAGCTTTGGAAAAACAAAAATTTTTAACAATTGTAGATTCTTTTTCTAAATATGCACAAGCATATCCTCTAATTTCATTACAAAGAACAGAAATTGCCAACAGTTTAATATCATATTTCACACATCACGGCATTCCCAGGTTAATAATCGCAGACAACGGTGGCGAGTTCAAAAACGACCTTTTACAGGAATTACCTAAATTACATAAAGTCAACATTCATTTTATAAGTTCGCAACATCCGGAATCAAATGGCATAGTTGAACGTTTTCATTCTACGATTATTGAACACGTTTGCATCTTTAATAACAGAGAAAGATTTAAAGATGAAAATATTCAAACCAAAGTTAGATATGCGATATTAGCATATAATAATACAAAACATTCCACAACTAAATTAACTCCTTTCGAAATAATTAATGGTCACTTAGAAAATCCCGATCCTTTTGATATCAATTTAGAATACCAACTACTCTCAGATTACACCCAAAAACATAAAGACAGAACGAGAATACTCTATCAAGAAATCAAAGATAGAATTCAAAATCAGAAAGAAAATTATATTAATAATTCTAACAAAAATAAAGAAGATCTTCCTGATATTCCTCAAAAGGTTTACGTGAAAAATAAACAAAAATGTAAGAAAACAAAAAATAAATATAAAATTCAAACATTAGATAAGATTAACGCATTACGAAAAACAGGAAAAATAATTCCCCAAACTACTCAAACCACTGAGAACATCCATCTTTCAAATCTTAAACGTCCAGCCAAACTAAAACAATTCCAATCTGTTGCAGGCCCCTCATCGACATGAAGATGCCGCAACTTCCTGGCAAAAACAAAAAGTCCAACTTCTTAATTCAGTTAAAACAACTAAAACTTGGAGCAATCGATCTTCAACCAGTCAATATAATCCAGAGACGGAAGGAAGACGTTTCCATCTTTTATCACACCATGCCCATCTACATTATAGGACTTCTCCTGGCTTCAACTATGGCAGCAAGGAAAATATACAAGAAGATCATTGGACCAAAGCCATCCTCAACCGAGGACCCCATTCAAGAGGATCCATCACCACGTCACCCTCGTCAGCTGCCCTCCGAGGCTTCCTTCTAAGGAGGGAGGAATTATGTTGTTCAACCCTTTGGTTATTGCTGACCAAGGCAAGGCGCTAGGTCAGCACTCTGAAGTAATAAAACAATCGACGCTACAAGCGGACGAGGAGTTTCTCCAAATCAACGCGTGAACAGTCGTCGCGTGTGGCCGCTCCGTGCCAAGAGTTTCTCCAAATCAACGCGTGAATAGTCGTCGCGTGTGGCCGCTCCGTGCCAAGAGTTTCTCCAAATCAACGCGTGCAAAATCATCGCGTGTGGCCGCTCCGTGCCACAATTAATAAATTGTTAGTTTAAGATAAATTCGTTAAATGTAAAAACTTTGTATTTTTAATAAAATTGTTTTTAAAAATACAATCCGCTCGTTGACACATTTAACCTTACCTCACCTTACCTCACCTTATTTTTTTACGTAAAATCTGAATAAAACATAAAATTTGTGGGTTGCCATTTAAAATAAGAAAGTTGATGTCTACTTCCGGTATAATCGGTAGTGGGGGGAAGTTGAAAATATTTTTAGAAGATAGTTTAATTCCGATTAGTCCCATCGACAAAATCAGTTTGCCTTTATAATAAGTAGTATTCCATATAAAGGTAACCTCCCAACTAAAAAAAACACCCGGTATAAATTCGACCAACGGAAATAAAGCGGTATTATTTTTCGGTTTCGTTCCGGCGAAAATAACGGTTTTTTCCGGTTTTCGGTTCAGTTCCGGTTCGAAGCCCTAGTAAAATATCATCGACGCACTGCCCTAACTACTCAAGTTAGAAACACGAAATTTTGACAAAAGTTTCCGTTCTTGATGTTAATGAGCAATAAGAGAGGGTTAAATTCGTCCTCTAATAGGGTAAAAAGGCGGCGAATTAGCATGGAATAGAGTTCATAGTGCATTTTAAAACTCTCGACTTTCGTGTAAATAATCAACAAAAAAAAATATTTGACCGCGTTTGGGCGATTTTAACAATTCATCCCCCAAAGACGAAATAGGAAATGAAATTGAATTTTTAGTTTGGTATGGAACAGGTTTAATAATGCTCTTTTTGGGAACTGCAATTTTGTGAAATAATCTATTAAAGAAATAATGTTTCGCCGATTGTAATAATTCAAGTTGTAATGGAGAAAAAGGGGTATCAAACGTTGGTAAGAAAAAAATTAAAGAATCATTTTATAAACAAAAATTTTGTATAAAGAATATTATGAAAGCAATGATGAAACGCATATACTTTGTCAATTTTAAAAATTCAAATCTTGGAGGTAAAGAAGAATAACATTTAATTCTATATTGACAAAAACCAAAAGTTTTCTTTTATTAGTTAAAAATAAAGTTTTCAAAAACAATTATGACTCCACAAAAGAATATATGTCCATCTGTCTCTTAAAGCAACAAAGTGATTGTCTTTTCTCACGGTGACCATTCTTCTGTACACCTCTGGCTCCGAAACCTTGTAAGCAGCTTCAACCTCCAAAGATTTAATCAGTGCCTCTCACGATTTTCGGAAATTCAATAAGCGTCGCAGAAAGCTAGAGCTGTACTCAAGGCAGGAGTAGGTATACCAATTTTAACTGCAGTCGACAACCATCTTGGGCGTTTATACGGGTATCAATGAAGTAAGGCTCCACAAGTAACGATTTCAAATTGGAATCTTTACCAAATGCCTCGTTAATATGTCCTAAGAATACCGATCTAATGATAAAACCGCCTCTCCAAATTAATGCTATGGAACCATAATCTAGCTTCCAATCGTCCTTGGCGGCCTCACGCAAAAGCATGAAACCTTGGGCGTATGAAACTATTTTGCTCACATAGAGAGCTAAGGTCATTTAAGAACTGTTTTCTATCGCCGGTAAATTTTGTTGTTGGAGCTGGAAGAATGTTGCTCGCCGTCTTATTTTAAAGCCGATAAACATCTATTAAAAACAGCTTCTCCAATTCATGTCACTGGAATACCATAATCTAAAGCCGCTATTGCTGTCCATTTACCAGTTCCCTTTTGTCTCGCTATATCTCTTATCTTTGGCAATAGATATTTATCATCACTACCTTGTTATCTCAATATATCTTCTGTGATATCAATTAGAAAGCTCTCCAATTCGGCTTTATTTCACTCTTCAAATTTATCTGCCATTTTTTTCTGGTTTAAGCCCAGTGCGAGCATCAAATGGTAAACTTCCCCCATAAATTGCATGTCCCCGTATTCTACACCATTGTGGGCCATTCTACAAAATGGCCAGCATAATGGCTACCCACCCATTCGCAACAAGGTTGTCCATCGACTTTGGCCGCTATTTTTTTGGAATATATTTTTGATATACGGCTACGTTTCTGCATCACTTCCTTGCATTAGGCTTGGCCCATATCTGGTGCCACATTCACCGTCTGAGACACCAGTTCCCACAAACCTGATACCTTTTCTGCTCAATTCTTTCCTTCTCCTCTGTGTATGAGCATATTTAACTTTTTCATCGTCAATAATGATATCACCTTTCTCCAGGTGTGGTAACAATTGGCCAGCCCTTACCAATAGCATTATATGCCTAGGTGTCTTTAGTTGTGAAACTAGGCCAGCGATGAATTCTGCTATTTCTGTCGGAACGGAACCGATATAATTTTTCCCCGAAACGAAAACCGAAAATCGGAAGGAACAAGATAGTGGTTCGAAGCCCTGAAAAAAATCGAAATTTGCAGGACAAAGTTTCCAAAAATAGGCGATTTTTTAAACGCCGAATTTATAAAAAGTCGAAATTTCTAAAATAAATCGAAATTTTGAATTAATATATTTTTGGACTGTAAGACGCACTTTTTGGTTCAAAAAATTACCTCTTACAATAGTGCATTTTATTTCCAAAATTAATAAAAAGACGTGAAGTGTATAACTCAAAATTCCCGCCAGTTCTAAAAATACCCAAGTGTAAATTACAAAAAAAATAAAATAAATAAAAGCCAACATTTTGTGTAAAAAGACCAAAACCATGAGTGAAAATTTTTCAAAAAAGGCAAAAATTAAAAAAATTAAACTCTTCAAAAAAATCGAATTTAAAAAAAATCGAATATACAAATAATATTATTAAAAAGTAAAATTCTTAAAACTTTGGAAAAGTCAAAAGGGAAGTTCGAAATATATTAAAAAAATAAAAATAAAAATGTTAAAAACTGATCAAAATTTAAAAACAAATTGAAATTTTTCACAGAAGTCGACATTTTTTTCAAAAAGTCGAAATTTGCAGAAAAGTATTACCTTACAAAAATCATGAAAAAAATTCAAACTATCAGAAAAGTAGAAATTTTTAAAACTTAAAATTTTCAGAAAAGCTAAATTTTTAAAGAGCTGAATTTTCAAAAAATTTAAATTTTCAGAAATGCATAATTTTTTACAAAGGCTAATTTACAAAAATTTCGGAATCGTAAAAATGATCCATTTTAAAAAATTCCGAAGCCACAAAAAAGAATCAAAATTTACATATAAAACTTTGAAAAGTTGAAATTTTCAAAAACATCGATATTTTCCAAAGGTAAAGTGTGATTTTAAAAAATAAATTTAAAATTATGAGAAAAGGTCGCAATTAAAAAAATTTATTTGGTGGCAAGGTGGAAATTGTCAAAAAGGTGCGAAATTTTGAAAAGTCCAAATTTGCAAAAAATTTCAAATTTACAAAAAAAATCGAAATTAAAAAAAAACCAATGTTAAAACCTCGAGAAAATGTCAAAATTTTAAAAAGGTAGGAGCTTTCAAAAAACGTCGATTCAATAAAAAATGAAATTTTTAAAAGTCCAATTTCGCACAATAAGTCAACATTTTCCGAATGTCAAAATTTATAAAAAAAATTTTGAAATCTTGAGCTGAGCATAAGTTTTCAAAAAAATTTTTAAAAAGGTCGAATTTTTCAAAAAGTCAAATTTACAAAAAATTTTAACAAAAAGTCAAATTTTCAAAAAACTTAAAAGGTCGGAAAAAAGTAAAAAAAAAGATCAAAATATTCAAGAGTGTGAAAATCCGGAAACTGCATGAAGTTTAAAAACAAATTGAAATATTTAACAATAATCGAAATTTTCAAATAATTTTGAAATTTGCGAATCAAAGTTTTAACAAAATTGAAATTTGCTAGTAAATATTTACAAAAAATGAAATTTTCAAAAGAGTCATTTTTTTTCACGAAAGTCTTCACGTTTATGTCGAAATTTTCAGTCTTATTTAAATTTAAAAAAAGGGAATATCAAAGAATGGCTCGAAATTAAAAAAAGTGCAAATTTAAGTAGTTATAAAAAATAAAGTGAAGACTTCGAAAAATATCGAAATTTTTAGAAAACGCGAAAATATGAGGTTCCAAAAAAGTCGAAATTTTGAAAGGTACACATTTTTTAAGAAACAGAAATTTCCAAAAAAAAGGAGGAAATTTCGCACAAAAAATCAAGATTTTTAATAACTGGTGGAAATTTGCAAAGAAACTGAAATTTTTGTCAAACATAAACATATTCAAAGCAGACCAAAATTACCAAATCAAAATTTTCAAAAATTGAAATTTTCAGAAAACTTGATTTACTTTAAAAGTTTAATTTACAAAATGTCGAAATTTCAAAAAAAAAGTCAACATTTTTAATTAGGTCAAAATTTTTAAGATTGAAACTGTCAAAAAACAACATTTAAAAATAAAAGTGGAAATTTTGTTTGAAAAGTCAAACAATTTTGCTTTTTGGAAGTTTCCTAATATTTTATAAACTTTAGACTTTTTTAAAAACTTTTATTTTTTTTAAATATCTTTTCCAAAAATTTCGATCCCTTTAAAAATTACAAATCGTTTTCAAAATTTAAATTCCTTAAAATTACAATTTTTAAAAAAAAATCCATTTTTTAAAATTACGAATTATTTTCTTAAAAATTTTGTTTTTTTTGGAAATTTTAAGCGTTTTCAAAATTTTAAATTATTTTGGAAAATTCGACTCCTTAAGATTTTTATTTTTTTCAAAATTTTGACTTTTTCAAATATTCCAATTCTTTTGAAAATTTTAATTTTTTAGATGCCGATTTTTTTCACAAAAATTTCGACTTTGATCAAGATTCTCGACAATTTTCTCCTTTTATGAAAATTTGGACATTTTTGAAAATGTTAAATCCTATAGTTTTAGCAAAATTTTAACCTTTTTTTTGAAAATTTCGCGTTTTTTTTTCATAAGATTTCGAATTTTTTTTAAAGTTCAGCTTTAATTTCCAAAGAGTTTTTCTTAAATTTTAAGCCTCGTAGTTTTTTAGTTTTGCTCACTATTTTTATTAGCTACAACTTCAACTTTTCATTTTTCCTAAAATTTAGCGAGTTTCAAAATTATGATTTTGATTAATCCTTTTTTTTTTAATTTTATTTGAAACTTCAAAATTTTGGCTCTTTTACTATATTTTTGGTCGACTTTTCTATTTCCCAAAATGCATTTCAAACCTTTCCGTTTTTAAACTACAAATTTCATTTTGACAAGTTGAAATTTTGAAAGAATCGCAATTTTCAAAATAATTCAAAAAATGAAAATTTTGAAAAGAGGAAATTTTAAATTAACAATATAAAAAATTCTATATTTTTTAAAAAGTTGATATTTTTATAACCAGAAACTTTCAATAATTTCGAAATTTTTTAAAAAAGCCAGATAATTCAAAAAAAAACTAAAATTCGGACTTAAAAAAAATCCAAGTCTTGAAAAAGTTGAAACTTACATAAAACGAAATTTTTACAAACAGAAATTTTCCAAAAATGAAAATAATATCATAGAAAAAAATTAAAATTATGAGTCAAAATAAATAAATATAGGATGAAAATATTTAAAAAGTCAAAATTTTTAAGTATAAATAAAAAAAAATTCAGAAAAAAAGGCAAGATTTTGAAACGTCAAGGTTTAGACAAATTAATATTTTAAAAAATGTTACAATTTTAAAAAAGTCGAAAATTCAAAATAGTCGAAACATTGGATAAGTTACAACTTGGCAAAAAAGTCCGAACTTTAAAAAAATTGAAATTTTGAGAGTTAATACTTCAACAAATTTAAAATTTTTAAATGAAAATTTCCAGAAAATATAAAATTTTTCAAAAACAATTGAGATTTACTATAATAATAATAAGTAGAATTTGCAAAAAATGAAAAGGTTTTGAAAAAGTCGACATGTCAAAAATCCCAAATTAGAAAAAAATTCAAAGTTATGGAAACAAGTCTAAATAAAAACAAGGTACAAAAAAAGAGATTTTGAAAATTTTTAAAAATCAAAGAAATTAAATGTACAAAATAGGTCGAAATCTGTAAAAAACTGACATTTTGATAAAAGTAGAAATTCCAAACAACGGTAAAATGTAAACCTATTTTAGAAAGGTGAAATTTTCAAAAAGGGCCGAAATTTTCAGAAGAAGCAGAATTTCTAAGATACGCAAATTTGAAAAAAGTAACGAATTTTAAAAAATAGATATATTCAAAGCCTCAAAATTCCAAAGTCAGAATTTAAAAAATATCGAAGATTTAAAAAAAAATTGAAATTTCCAAAAAAAACAAAACTGAAAAAATCAATTTAGCAGAAAGTCAGAATTAAAAAAAAAACTGAAATTTTAAAAACGTCGAAATTGTCAAAGTTAAAATTTGAAACAAAATCGGTATTTTCACAAATAGTAACAATTTTTAAAAATTGAGATTTTCAAAAAACAGAATTTTTTAAAAATTGAGATTCTAAAAAAACAGAGTTTTTTAAAAATTGAGATTTTTATTAGTTAGAATTTCAACTTTTCGTTTTTCCCTAAAATTTAGCGAGTTTCTAAATTAGGATTTTGCTTATATCTTTTTTCTAAATCTTATTTGAAATTTTGGCTCTTTTATTATGTTTTTGGTCGAGTTTTCTATTTCCTAAAATGCATTGCAAACCTTACTTTTTTTTAGCTAGAAATTTTGATTCAAGTTGAAATTTTGAAGGAGTCAAAATTTTCAGAATAAATCAAAAATGGGAAAAATGACGGAATTTTAAGGTAAAAGAAAATTTTGGAAAAATGAAATTTTAAATTACTGGAATATGAAAAAATTTGATATTTTCATAAAAGTTGACTTTTTCGAAACTATATATTTTTAAAGAAATCGAAATTTTTTAAAAAACCCCAAAAATTCTATAAAAAACTGAAATTTTCAGAAGTCAAACTTTAAGAAAACTCTAAATTTTGAAAAAGTCTAAAATTTCAATGAGCGGAAATTTTCAGCTAAAACGAAATTTTTAAAAATAGAAATTTTTCAAAAATGAAAATTACACTCTTTCACAGAAAAATTAAAGCTATAAATAAAATTTCTAGCAGAAATAAATAAGTAACGAGTAAAAATATTTAAAAAGTGAAAACTTTGAATAAAAAGAAATTTTCAGAAGAGTTCCAAAAAAAAACAAAACTTTAAAACGTCAAGGTTTAGATAAATTAATATTTTAAAAAAGGTTACAATTTAAAAAAAAATTGATAATTTGAAATAGTCGAAACATTTTGCAAAAAACCCAAAACCTAAAAAAATCGAAATTTTGAGCATTGATATTTTCAACATAGTCAAACTTTGCAAGTGGTCAAAATTTTTGAATTAAAATTTTCAGAAAATGTATAATTTTTCAAAAAATAAATTAAGTAAAATTTACTATTAAGAATTAAATATTGTAAAAACAGTAAAATTTTTTGAAAAAAGTAGAGGTTTTAAAAAAAATGGGCATGTCAAAAAATTCAAAATTAGAATAAAAATGGAAATTATGGAAACAGTCGAAATTAAAAAAAAAGTATGAATACATAAGAAATTTTTAAAAATCTATATTTTCGAAAAGTTGAATTTTTCAAAGAAATTACATTTACAAAATAATTTGAAATCTGTAAAAAAACTGATATTTTAATAAAAGTGGAAATTCTGGAAATGATGGAAATTTTTACACATTCCAAAACTACGATAAAATTCTTCATGGTAGACACTTATTGACCGGAAATATTATGTTTTTTTTTATTTTATTTTTAATTTTCCTAATTTATCAAAAAAACAAAATTTTTTTTTCCACATCTAATTTTTGGTCTCCTATTTTTCATTATTCCTATTCTATGTAAAATAAACTAACCTCTTAATTTGTAAACTGTCATGAAGTGACGTTTTCAATAAATTTAAATATCACGTGGTCGCATTTCAAAAATTGTTTAGAAAATTGTCAACAAACCATAAAAATTTAAATATTTCCAAACTGGGCCGAAGAAATGTTAAATAAATTAAAAAAAAACTACGATAAAATGTTAACCTTTTCTAAAAAGCTAAAATTTTCGAGAAGAGCAAAATTTTTCGGACCCGCAATTTTGAAAAAGTTAAAAATTTTAAGGAGTACAAAGAAGAGAATGTCTGTGCCGTTCTGGTAGCCATGGCTTCTGGGAGTGGTATAGGCTTCATACAAATAAACCTCCAACACTGTCGAGGGGCGACTGCTAACCTATGTCATTTTCTCGACAGACATGGGGAAATTATAGCCCTTATACAAGAACCGTGGATATATAACAATATAGTCTGCGGTTTAGGCAAATTAAGTGAAACAGTTTTTTACCTCAAAAATGGGGACAAGCCAAGAGCTGTCATATATGTCCCGAAACTACTGCAAGCGAATATCCTAACACAATTCTGCTCCGGAGATCAAACAGCTCTGCGAGTGGAACATGCGCGTCAAGAAGGGAAAATATCACTTGTAATAGCATCGACCTACCTACCAATAGATTCGAAAGAACCACCACCCTCCGAGGAAATGGCAGGATTGATCGACTTTTGCGAGGCAGGTAATGTAGATCTTATAATTGGATGTGACACAAACGCCCACCATACAGCTTGGGGGAGCGAAACAAACAACCTTCGAGGTACATCTTTACTACAATACTTAAGTAGTACCAAATTAGATATACTCAATAGAGGCAGTGAAGCTACTTTGCTACCTCCAGATGCCAGAGTGTTATCGACATCACCCTGGCGACTATGAGTATTACCAAAATTATAAATGGCTGGCATGAATCTAAGGATGCAACAATGTCTGACCATCAATATATAAAATTCAATATTTTATGTTGTAGGTTGGAATCCAAACCGTACAGGAATCCTACAAGCACCAACAGGGAGGACTACAATACCCATCTGGAAAGGCTCCTAGGGACTCTAGAAACCCCACAGAGAATCGGGACAGTTGAACTGATCGAAAAATACGTCACTTTAGTGCGAAAAAATATCATTACAGCATATGAGAAGGCTTGTCCAATGAGAACTGAACTTCGAGAAACCCGGGCAATCCCTTGGTGGAACGGGCAACTCGAAAAACTCAGATGTCAGGCAAACAAGCTCTTCAACAAAGCGAAGAAGACAAAACTGGTATGTGACTGGGAGGCTTGCCACAACCACCGGAAACAATACAAGAAACTCATTTGCAAGAGACAAAGGGAAAAATGGAGAGAATTCTGTAGTGACGTAGAGTCTACTACGTCAGTTTCCCGACTGAAAAAGATACTCTCGAAAGATCCAAACCAACAGGTAAGCATGATAAAGCGGGCCGACGGTACATATACCAGTACACCCGCACAAACAGCTTCAGAGCTCTTAAACACGCACTTTCCAGGATGCCGTGTTATATCAGGCCATAAGTGGCAAGGGCACTTAGCCTCTTACCCTAGAAATAGGGACTGGGAGCTGGCTGTTCAGATGGTAAATGACACAAAAGTAAATGGGCCGTACAATCGTTTGCTCCCTTCAAATCGCCCGGGTTGGACGGTATCTATCTGCCCTGCTTCAGTGGGGAATGGTGTGGATACAAAAATGCTTGGTGCAAATTTTCAGGGCATGTATTGCCTTTAAATTCATACCCCGGGAATGGAGGGAAGTCAAAGTAATTTTTATTCCAAAACCGGGTAAACCTCAAGGTGAGGCTAAATCATGTCGCCCAATCAGCCTAACGTCTTTCCTACTGAAGACGTTGGAGAGGTTGTGCGACAGACATATAAGGGATAGCTTTGATATACACTACCTCTTACATTCAAATCAACATGCTTTTACTTCCGGCAGATCTACCGAAACTGCGCTACATTTAGAAGTTAGCAGGATCGAGAGATCGCTAGAAGTAAAAGAACACACCCTGGGTGTATTTCTGGACATAGAAGGTGCCTTTGATAGACCTAACTTCAATAGCATTTCTCTGGCGCTTGAGCGTAGTGGTACTGAACCCGCTTTGCGGAAACTCATACGACATATACTTGAGTGGCGAGCAATACAAGTTACAGTAGGAGACTATACGGTCAGAGGAATCGTAAGTAAGGGATGTCCGCCAGGGGGTGTATTATCCCCCCTTATATGGTTAATCCTAGCGGATGACCTTATCCGAAAACTCAATGACCAGGGTCTCTATACAATTGGCTACGCAGATGATATAACAATTCTGCTTTCAGGTAAACACGAGGGAGTACTCTTCGAGTTAATGCAAGACGCCTTATATATAGTCGAGAAATGGTGTAAAGAACATTCCCTAGAAGAAAATCCTGCAAAGACGGAAATGGTTCTTTTCACGAATAAAAGAAAATTAGCACGACTAAAATTTTCCAAACTCATGGGAACCCAACTCGATTTGTCAAATCGAGTAAAATACCTTGGTATTGAACGTGACAGTAAACTGAGCTGGAAGTACCACATTGAAAATAAATTAAACAAAGCTTACAAGATCTTCTGGCAATGCCGTGGGGCCATCGGGAGGTCTTGGGGGTTATCCCCTAAGATGACCATTTGGCTATACACGGCAGTCATCAGACCAATCGTAAGCTACGGAGTTATAGTTTGGTGGCCAAAGACAAAGTGCACCACTATAAAACAAAAGCTAAATCACATCCAGAGACTAGCGTGTCTGGCAGTGATAGGAGCAATGAAATCCACTCCAACAGCAGCAATGGAGGCCATCTTGTGCCTGCTACCTCTCGATATATTTCTTGAGGGGGCGGCACGGCTTCTGCTCTCCGTTTGCGAGCAGGAGGAATGTGGAATACGGTAGGTAAAATGGTGGGTCACCGGCGCATAATGGAGGGGGCGCTCCAAAAGGCACCTATTCTGGGTACACCGATGGACCATCTACCGGTGAAATATAACTTCACAAAATCCTACCGTATAAAAATGGATGAAGTACAAGCAAGGATACCAGACGTAAATATATACACGGATGGATCGAAAACAAATACGGACACTGGAACAGGATTCTTCTCGGAAGACCTGAACCTAAATGTAAGTATTAAGTTAGATAAATACTCAAAAATCTTTCAAGCGGAGATGTTGGGAATTTTATACAGCGCCGAACAAATGACGCAACTGAACATTACAGGAAAATATATCCAAATAAAGACGGACACTTAATGTTAAATATTATAAAGAATCGTTTGCTTTAAACCTTCTAAAAGAGACAATGATTTAAAAACAAGGTGGAACTAACTGGGTTGAACGTATCAATCGTTCCAAAGCTCGTTTTCTAACTTCGGGCGGGTTTTCAGTCACGCCCGGAGGCTCAAAACGCTTTCTGATCCATTGCTGCTGCTCAAAGCTGTCAATATGCATATACTGGGGACCTATATGCCTATAATAAGCGAATTCCAAACGGCGAAGGATTTCGGTAAAAGTCAATTCGGAATCTTCGTCGCCACCAATGAACGTCGTAATTGGCAATTTAAAATATCTCGCCATCATTTCGTTGTCTGCAACAATACCTTAAGTACTTGGTGTCGATCTAACACTAAATCTTACCGTATCTATGTTGCCTGGTTATTCGATCGGGAAGTTTTCCTTCTTCGTCGCTGATTACGCTTGTTCTGTCTTGAAACATCGGACCTAGGGGGTTGACGCGAGCTATAATGTAACCTCTGACCTGAAACGCATTGAATTAGCGCTATATTATAACACTGGTCGTCAATTTGGGTGCTAACAATAGCTGGAGGTGCTTTTGGGGGCGGGTCATAAAATTAAGGGGACGATGAAATAAAAAAGCAGATCAGAATATTTAGGAAAACTCATAGAGAAAGTGTATAGTCTCTGGAAAAACTATTCAAACACTAATCACCCCTTTTATAGATGTATTTTTACAACACAAGATTTATGAGCCAATATGATTGATTCCAGAAATGTTTTTAGTTAAAGCAATTTCAAAAAAAGGTCGATTTTCGAGATGAACATAAAAACTCGAAACTTATAAAACAATTTTCCAAAATTTCGATATAAAAATTCATATTTCTAAATGAACTCAGAATGTTCACTTATGTTTTATTGGCTTTTTTTTCCAAAACAACAATAAAAAAGTAAAAAGGTTTAATACTTCTGAGAAAAAACGGACACTTTTGAATAAAAAAAGACGATTTATATTGTGAAAAACTGTAAATGAATTTAAAAGTAAAATTTAAAGTCTAAAAACGAATTAAAAAAAAACACAAGCACAAAAGGCGAACTGTGTTATATTGCTGAGTTACTGGACCCATCAGATGTTTTAATTGGTAACCTGAAATAACTTAAATTTTGATTGCTTAAAGTTAAAAGCTAGGATCACTTTTACAAATTAGGATAAATAAACAAACCTGGAAACTTCTAATTATTGCTTGAACAGCCAAATATTCCTGTATGTCCTTAGTATCAACAGCTTGTGACGGTTTTGGCTTGCGTTTTTTTGGCTTTTTATTGATTTGTTCTTCGGGTATATTCACTTTATCTGGTAACTTTGGCGGTTCAGACGAATCTTTTCCATCTCCAGGCCCATCCGATGATGATCCACCTTTATCACCACCACCACCGCCGCCACCGCTAGGTGGAATTTGTGTGGCGAAAGACAATATCTTGTTAACTTGCGAATTTTTAAAAATATCTTGCATCGTTTTAGGTATTTGTTGGAATTCTGTCAGATTGCTCTCAATTGAATTAACGTTACTGCTGTCGATTTTTGATGGCGATGGAATAACGTGTGGACTATAACGACGTCCACCACCGACGGAGGCAACTTTACGAAAAAAGACATCCCACGACTGCAATACGATCGTAATATTGTGACTGTAGATTGATCTTAGTTATCATAAATGTGTAATGAAAAGGAATTACACCTATACCATATAAAGAGGACCGTTGTAACATCTTAAAGGTACCCTCAGTACAAACTAATCTTAATACGTTGTTAATACGTTGATTATTAGCTTGATTACAATTGGGATAAATTCATTGTATTCATTTAACTAGAATTTAGTTTAGATTTTGTCAAAATGACAGTCTTTAATGTGTAAAACGTAGCGAATGGATCATAAAATGAGACCCCAATAGGATTTTTTTCGCAACTGACTTACCACATGAACACTAGCTGGGTTATTTACCCAAGCGTTGTACATCTCTTGAACATATCGGGGCGCCCTTGCATCAAATAATGACTGTTTGCAAAAATTTAGTGAATTACATGATCTTAAAAGATTTTTCACTGGAAGGGATAGACTTATTTTAAATTTCCAACAAAGTAGGCAGCTTAGCAATCCCTGAAAAACGTAGAAAAATTTCAATTTGAGTTCACCCGATCAACAATCGAATGTACCTGCATATTTTATTGTAAAACCAAAATTTTTTAACGCATTTGTTATTCATTGAAACGATTACTTTTTAATTTAAATCGGGTGACCAAACATTTACAAATTTTAGAGCTTGATTAAATGATGGGAATTGACACCACTTTTGAAGGTTGAGAGACCTAAATATGACAAATTTTGACAAAGATCTGAGATGCTGATTTTTATGGTCATCTGGTCTTTTTTTAACTTTGGGGAATTTTAGCGACTTCAGTAATTTGGGTCGTGTATTTAATTAGAACCGTAATTATTTAATAACATGGACTATGAAAATTTAGAAATTCATTTAATAAAATTTGTTCATTGAATTGTTCTATGATTTGTCTTCCTGATTTTTAGATTAATTGGACAGTTTAATGTCATGAACAGTAATAAAAAACAAGGTTTTATTCTTTAGTCCAATCTATTTTGTTAAAATAAAGAAATCCGGGTGTGCTCATTAACTAACTCGTCTACGCCGAAGTTGGAAATGCAAAATTTTAAAAATATGTTCCTTTTAAATTTAGGCAAGCAATATGAAAGGATTTTAGAAATGTATCTTTTAAATTGGTGCTTGAATTCACTCCTAAGATAGGAGTAAATACTAATTTTGATCCTTGGTTAACTTCAAAAATTTAAATACAGAACTTGTCCCCTGAAACCAAGAAAGATTAAAAAACACAACTTGGCTCTCTCTGAACAAGCTCTCTGAAGATAACAGCTTGGCTGTCGAAATGCGTTAGAGTAACCTTTGTTGTGTTTTTTAATCTTTCTTGGTTTCAGGGGACAAATTCTGTATTTCAGTAAATACTAAGGTAGACAGATCTCCTAAGGAGGATTTTACTCTCCATGAAAATCCCACATTGCATGGTCACGGTAAAATCCTTCTTTTCCTTAGAGAAAACAATGGCCTAGTTTTTGACTAACTGAAGTAAACCAGATTTTTCTTCCAGTATATCACGAGATCACGATTAATCGTCGATATGCGATATTCCTTTAGTGCATTGTTTCTCAACCTGAGGGTCACGTTCAGATATAGACGACATAATCTGCCTAGAGGGTTTTCAGTGATTTGTTTTTTCGTAAAGTTTTTAAGTGTGCTTAAAATTTGAAACAATAACTTACTTACAAAAATATTGTATATTAAAAAACCTATTAAGTAAATTAAGACATAACATTTTACATCATTTCTCTAAATACTCATCATTGTAACTTAATGACAATTTCTGTATTTTAAATATACTCTAGTGATGAACAATTTTCATAATTTCACTTTTATTGTATACTACGAGGCATATTTATTCAAAAAAAAAAAAAAAATTAAAAACTAAATACAGACTGAATTATAAAAAACTCAAATAATCAAATAATTAAATAAAAAAATCAACAATATATACATAAAACTGAAAACATTCTAAAAATCTTACTAAAATAACCGACTATTATGGAACTCGATCTTTGAAAACCTTCAGTTGAGCTTTAGTTCTTTGGATATCATTAATAATAGTATTGAAATCCTAAAAAAATAGAAACCAATAAGAAAACATCATCAAATAAGTTTTATGACATAAATACCAGGTTGCATATATCTTCATCTTCATCATCGGAACTAGCATTCTCTTCTTTAGCTGAAAAAATCCACACATTACTATTATCAAGGTTAAACATACCAATTATTCATATAAGTAACAATCACGCAGAAAATACCTTCATTTTTGATAACCTGGGGCATAGGAAATTGTGCCCCGTTGACATCAACGCCATGAGGTTGAAGTAAATCACATTCAGCGTTTTTCTCGCAAGTTTCCCCTTTCAGCTCCTTCTTAACGCGGATACTACCCGGAATCGGTTTGTTAGCATTCAACGCTTCAGCGCTACCGGGTAAAGATTCTGTACTATCGGAGATAGCAATATCCAAAGTACTAACATCAGGCTTTTCCTCTTTTACAGTTCTGGTAAGTTCCTCATTATGAGAACTCCAATCAGGAAACGTATCTTCCATCGGATTGTAACCGAGAGATGAAGTACTCCAAGCATCATCGTTATCACTATTGTAACTCACAGAGTCTAAACGATCGCTCGAATTCGAGGCGAAATCAAAATGATTATTATAATTTGTACCGCGATCGCTCGCCGTGGACATAGTATCGTGTTTGTCGCTCTCCGATGTACGCGGTGGATTTTGAACTTTGATCTCGCCGGGCATACCCACCGTTCCATGTAATCGACGAAATCTAACTATTAAACTTTTCGAGTACATTTGGGTACTGTGGGTTTTTTTGAAAGCTTCGATAGACTCCTGCACTGTCCTGAATGAAACGAAGGCGTATCTATTCGTTTATGATTCGGATAGGCTTCCTCCATATCTTTTTTTGTTATATCTTGAGCTAGATTTCCAACGTATAAGGTCAAAGGGTCAATATCTATCAATAGGTGATAGAGACTGATCTTCTTCTCTGTCCTTCTTTATTTCCGCTGTTAGGTAACCGTTGCCGAACCTTGTATTGTTGAGTATACTAATGACTTTATCAGGATGAGCATCATCCTGAAACATTCAGTATATTTAGATAAACTACATTCACTATATATAGATAAATAAATTTAATGGTGCAACTTACTGCTAAAGTCACAAAGCAGAATCGCGGGGTAGATGGTTGTTGAAAATGCACATTTGCAATCGAAGGGAATTTCGATTTTTTCTCTAAGAAATATTGCTTTTTTTCCTATGAAATTTGTTTTTCACTAAACATTTTATACAAAGAATTTTTTTTGAAATTTTAACTTTCCCTGGAGATTTTCTCTTTAAAATATTTTTTCTTGTAGAAATTTTGATTTCTCTCTAATTTGTTTTGGACATTAAAGAATTTTTTAACAAAACTTTGATATTTTAAAATTCATTTTATTTTGTAATTTTGATAAAAAGCTGATAATTATTAGGTAAAATAAACTTCAAATTTGCATAAAAATAAGAAAACTTTGAAAAAAATATTAAAATTTCAAGAAAAAATGAAGCTTGTACATTTAAACCTTTTTTACAATTTGAAATTTCTCTTAAAAATTGCTACTGCTGTAGGACTAGAGAGAATTCTGAATCGGAATTTCCAATTTTCCTAAAAATGTTAAATTTATTCTTGAAATTCCCAAGTTTGAATTTATAATTTAAATTTCGATAAAAAAAACGAAATTTAAAGACTTAACTCAAATTTTTAAGAAAACGCAGATCACATTTCGAAAAAAAGTTGCTACCTGTAAACAATATTTTCCAAAAAAAAACATTTTAGCAATGAAATAAAAAAATTTGTTTGCAATAAATTAATTGTCAAAAATATTTTGTAATTTTGATTTTTAAAGTGGGAACTATTGAAATTTTTGAGAAAATGAGCCAACATTTCTAGAAGAGTCTCAAAATTTCAAAATTAAAATTAATCAAAATGTTGAAAAAAATTCATTAACAATTTACTGTTCTAATTTAATTTTTTTTAGTAATTTTGAAGTTCTAGGGAAATTTCAAAAATCAAATATTCCAGCTTGAAGCCAATTTTTTGTGATTAAAATTCAAATTTTGCCAATTTATTTGTATATAAAATGCATTTTTTTTGGAAATTTGTTTTAAAACTTTGCACCCTTTTAAAAATACAAAATTTTGTTATTAATTTTTTCAAATTCGTGTGTTATTTCGAAATTTTTCTTGAAAAATGTAAACTTCAAAAGAAAAATATTACCACTTTTAAAAAATAAAGCAAAGATTAACAGAAAATGCGAATTTTTAAAAAAAAAAAACGCAAATATTTTGAAATTTTCATAGAAATTCAAATTTTCAAAAGAAACCAAAAATCTCGAAAAAAATTGAAAGGTTTAAATGGGTGACATTTTGAATAATTTTGGGAATGTGAATAAAAGACGAATTTTTGAAAAAATAGGGACATTTAAAATAAATTGCAGAGTTTTTAATAAAATTTTTGAAGAAGCTACATTTTTTTAAAAAAATTTAGCTTCTTCAAAAATTATATTATATCGGAAAAAGCTCAAAATTATCAAAAAATTTGTAATTATCGAAAAAGTTGAAATTTTGAAAAGGTAAAGTTTTGAAAAAAGTTGAAAATTTCAATAGTTCAAGTTTGAAAACAATCTTTGCTTTTAAGTCGAAGATTTAATTGAAAATGTTTACGAAAATGTACAAACAAAATTTAAAAAATTGAAATTTTTTTTTAAAAAAGTCAAGTTTTTAAAAAGTTGAAATTTAAAAAAAAATCGAAGTTTTAAAATGGAATCGAAATTTTACGAAATATTAGTCAAAAATGTCAATAAAAGGTTTTAAGAAATGTCTGACTTGAAAAAATCACAAGTCAAAGATTTAATGTGAAACGTTTAAAAAAATGTATAAACAAAATTAAAAAAAAATAAAACTTTTTTAAAAAAAGTCAAGTTTTCAAAAAAAGTCGAAATATTGAAAAAAAAAATGGAAGTTTTAAAATGGAATCGAAATTTTACGAAATAGTAGTTAAAAATGTCAATAAAAGGTTTTAAGAAATGTCTGACTTGAAAAAAATCACAATTTTTAAATAAAGGAAAACGTAAAGTTTCGAAAAAAAGTCGAAAATTTCAATAGTTTAAGTTTGAAAACAATCTTTTCTTTTAAGTCGAAGATTTAATTGAAAATGTTTAAGAAAATGAATAAACAAAATTTATAAAATTAAAACTTATTTTAAAAAAAGTCAAGTTTTCAAAAAGTCGAAATTTAAAAAAAAATCGAAATTTTAAAATGGAATCGAAATTTTACGAAATATTAGTCGAAAATGTCAGTAAAAGGTTTTAAGAAATGTCTGACTTGAAAAAATCACAAGTCGAAGATTTAATTTGAAACGTTAAAAAAAATGTATAAACAAAATTAAAAAAAAATAAAACTTTTTTAAAAAAAGTCAAATTTTCAAAAAAGTCGAAATATTGAAAAAAAAATGGAAGTTTTAAAATGGAATCGAAATTTTACAAAATAGTAGTTAAAAATGTCAATAAAAGGTTTTAAGAAATGTCTGACTTAAAAAAAAATCACAATTTTTAAATAAAGAAAAAGGTAAAGTTTCGAAAAAAGGTCGAAAATTTCAATAGATTAAATTTGAAAACAATCTTTTATTTTAAGTCGAAGATTTAATTGGAAATGTTTAAAAAAATGAATAAACAAAATTTAAAAAATTAAAACTTTTTTTTAAAAAAAGTCAAGTTTTCAAAAAGAGTCGAAATTTTGAAAAAAAAATCGAAGTTTTAAAATGGAATCGAAATTTTACGAAATATTAGTCAAAAATATCAGTAAAAGGTTTTAAGAAATGTCTGACTTGAAAAAATCACAAGTCGAAGATTTAATTTGAAACGTTTAAAAAAATGTATAAACAAAATTTAAAAAAAATAAAACTTTTTTAAAAAAAGTCAAATTTTCAAAAAAAGTCGAAATATTGAAAAAAAAATGGAAGTTTTAAAATGGAATCGAAATTTTACGAAATAGTAGTTAAAAATGTCAATAAAAGGTTTTAAGAAATGTCTGACTTTTTTCTAATTTTTTGATGTTTTTGACTGTCAGAATATTTTTCCTAAAAAAATACTTCTTGATCCTTTTTGAATATTTTTATATTTTTTGAAAATTTTCGACATTTTTTGTATGTTTTACTGTTTGAAAAATTCGGCATTTTTAAGAAGGGCTTCTATTTTTAAAATTTTGACTTCCTATAAAAATTTGGACTTTTTCATTTTTCAAATTTGGTCATTTTTAGAAATTTCGATTTTTTCTCACAAGTCACATTTTTAAGACTTGCCTTCTTAAAAAAATGCAACTCTTGAACAATTTTAACCCAATTTGCAGAAAATCCATTTCATTTTAAAAATTCTGACATTAATGAATCCATCTTTTTGGAAAATTGAAAATATACTTTTATAATAAAACGGTTTCTTTTTATGTAAACTTTTTTAAAATTTAGATTTGTTTTTAAATTTTCACCTTTTATGAACATTTTTAGTTTTTCCCGAAATTTCACTTATTCTCAAAGTTCGGACTTATTTACAGAAATTTTTTTGAGGTAGCCAAAGTTGACTTTCTTAAAAATAGCCTTCTTCGGAAATTTTCTACATTTTAAGAAAAAGAATTTTAATTTCCGCATTTTTCAAATTTTCCACCTTTTTGAAAAGAGCTTTTTTCAAAATTTTGACATCTTTTGAAAACTTCGATCTTTTCGTTTTTCAGAATTTCATCATATTCAAGATTTTCGATTTTTTTCTTACTATTTTTTTTCTTAAGTTTCACTTTCTTTGAGAAATGCCACTCTTGAAAAATATAAAAATTTTAACCTCATTTTCAGCGGCAATTTTATTTTGAAAATGTTGACATTAATAAAATTCATTTGTTTTACATTTTGACTTTTTTGAAAATGATTACTTTTTCCCGAATTTTTTACGTATTCTCAAAACTCCGACTTATTTTCAAAACTTTTGAGTAAGTTGAAATTAACTATTTTAAATATTTGAATTTTTCGGAAATTCTTTATATTTTAAAGGAAAAGAAATTTTTTTGACTTTTTTGATATTTTTGAATTTGTCAGAATATTTTTTTTAAACTAATAATTTTTTATCCTATTTGCATATTTCAGCATTTTTTGAAAATTTTTGATATGTTGTGTATGCTTTACTGTTTAAAGAACTTGACTTTTTTTTTAAATTTTGGCATTTTCAAAATTTCCTTATTTTTGAAAAGGGCTTTTTTCAAAATTTTGACTTCTTTTAAAAATTTCGACTTTTTGGTTTTTCAGAATTTCGTGATTTTTAAGAATTTCGATTTCTTCTCACAATTCCATTTTTTCAAGACTTGACTTCTTAGAAAAATGCAGCCCCTGAAAAATTTAAAAATTTTAACCCAAACTACAGAAAATCGATTTTCTTTTAAAAATTTTGACATTAAAATTGGAATTTTTTTAAATTGAAAATCTACTTTTAAAATAAAAGGGTTTTACGTAGACTTTTTTAAAATTAGGATTTGTTTTTAAATTTTGACTTTTTTTTGAACATTTTTACTTTTTTCCGAATTTTTACTTATTCTCAAAATTCCGACTTGTTTTCAAAACTTTTATTTTGAGTAAGTTAAAATTGACCTTTTTAAAAAATTGAATTTTTCGGAAATCTCTAGATTTTAAAGGAAAGGATTTTTTTTCGACTTTATGTTTTTAACTTTGTCAGAATATTTTCCTTCAAAAAATATTTTTTGATCCCTTTTGAAAATGTTTACATTTTTTGAGGATTTTTGACATTTTTTGCGTTTTACTGTTTCAGAAATTTGGCTTTTATTTAAATTTTCGCATTTTTCAAATATTTCACGTTTTTAAAAACATTTTTTTTGAAAAGTTTGACTGCTTATAAAAATCTCAACTTTTTCTTTTTTCAGAATCTCGTCATCTTTAAGAATTTCGATTTTTTCTTACAATTCCATTTTTCTTAAGATTCGCCTTCGAAAAATAATGCAACTCTTGAAAAATTAAAAAATTTTAACCCAACTTGCAAAAGGTCATTTTATTTTGCAAAAATTGGAAATCTCTTTTAAAACAATATTTTTTAATTAGACTTTTTAAAATTTAGATTTTCTTTTAAATTTTAACTTTTTTAATCTTTTTACTTTTTTCCGAATTTTTAATTATTTTCAAAATTGCGACTTATTTTCAGATTTTCTTTTTAATTAAGTTAACATTGACTTTTTTAAAAAATTTAATTTTTCGAAAATTTTCTAGATTTTAAAGGAAAGGATTTTTTTCGACTTTTTTGAGTATTTGACTTGTCAGAATAGTTTTCTCAAAAAAGTTATGTTTTGATTCCTTGTGAATATTTCGACATTTTATGAAAATTTTCGACATCTTTTGTAGGTTTTACTGTTTGAAGAATTCGGCTTTTTTTAAATTTCCGTATTTTTTAAAATTTTCTCATTTTTAAAAAGGGTTTGTTTTAAAATGTTAAATTCTTTTGACGACACTTTTCCTTTTCAGAATTTTGTCATTTTTAGGAATTTCGATTTTTTTCTCACAATTTCATTTTTCTCAAGATTCGCAACTCTCGAAAAATCTAAAACTCGAGGAGAGTCAAATTTTATTTAAAAATAATGACCTTATTTCATTTTTTTTATGAAATTTGAAAATCTGCTCTTAAAATTAAACGGATTCTTTTTATTGTGAATATTTTCAAAATTTAGATTTCATTTTAAACTTTTACCTTTTTTGAAATTTTTTATTCCCGAATTTCCGAAACTTTTTTTTTGAATAAGTTAAAATTAACTTTTTAAAAATATTGATTTTTTTGGTAATTTACTAATTTTTAGAGAAAGGATTTTTTTTTGATTTTGATATTTTTGAAATACGAAATACGAAATGCGAAATGCGAAATACGAAATACAAAATACAAAATACAAAATGCAACTTTTAAAATATTGTATATTCTACAAAGCCTTTTTTTGCGGAAGTGTTCAACTTTTTTTAAATCTCAACCTTTTTTAAAATCCTTACCTTTTTCAAAAATTTTTTCTCGAATTATGTTCTCTTTAAATATTCGATTTTTTCTCAAAATTTCAATTTTTTTATAGGCTTATTTGAGAAATTTGATTTCAGCAAAAGACTTCAGCTTTTTTAATATTTTAGACTTGGAAATATCGACCGTTTTAAAAAATTTTAGGTTTTTTTTTAAATCTCAATCTTTCTTCAAAGTATTGTCTTTTATTTGAAGGTTTGATTTTTTGAAAATTTTGGTTCTGTAAAAATTTTCTCTTTTCCTCTGAATTTCGATTTATTTTACCAATTTGACTTTATTAATATAATTCATCTTTTTTAAGAATTTGGATTTTTTTTCAAAATTTTCAGTTATTTTTGAAAATGTCAACTCCTTTCAAAACTTCTAGTTTTTCTTTGAAAATTTTAATCTTTTTCAAAATTTTGTCCTTTTTTGAAGTTTCTTCTTATTGTTTTTTTGAAAAATCCTTTTTTAAGTAGACATTTTGAAAAAAGGCAATTTGTGGAAAAAAATTGAAAATTTTGAATAATTCGGCGTTTTTAAAATCTTCACCATTTTCACAAAAAATCAATATTTTCAAAAAAGTCGACATTTAGAAGCAGAAATTTTTAAAACGTCAAATTCTTAAAAATGGCGCAATGTTTTGAGACATTTAAATTTTGAAAAAGTGAATACTTTTAAAACGTGAAAATATTTCTAAATTTGAAAAATAGCTTATAAAAAAATTCGACTTTTGAAAAAAACGGGAATATTTAGAGCTTAACCAATTACCAAAGAGGGGCAAAATTGAAGAATAATTGAGAAATTTTAAAAAAACTAGAAAAAAATCATTTTTTAAAGAAGACATTTTGAAGAAAGCTAAATATGGGAAAAATTTGAAAAAAGTCGAACATTTCAAAACACTTCATAAAAAATTTCTAGTTTGACCTTTTGAAAACTTCAATTTATTTAGCATTTAGACTTTTTGTAAATTTGTACTTTGTTTGGGAATTTGGCTCATTTTTTTAAATGTGTCTCCCTTATTTTTTTCAAAATTTCAAGTCTTTTGTTTAAAAATCTCACGACTTTATAAATCTGTTATTTTAATTTAGATTTTTATTCAAATTGTGACTTTTCGAAACTGTCGAATGTATTTTAAAAATTAACCTTTTTTAAAATCCACCTTCTTTCAAAAATGTTTCCCGCTTTCTTCAAAATATTGACTTTTTCTCAAGGTTTAAACTTTTTTATGAATTGGGCTTATTTAAAAAATTTGATGTCTTTAAAAAATTTCAGGTTTTTGAAATTGTCGAAATATTTTAGAAAAATTTTAAGTTTGTTTTTTGGAAATCTCAAACTTTTTTCCAACTACTCTTTTTTTCTCGAAATTTTGATTATTTGAAAATTTCAGTCTCTTAAAAATTTCGCATTTTTCTCTAAATTTCGATTTTTTTTACCAATCTGACTTTATTAGGAAAATTGGTCTTTTTCGAGAATTTGAATTCATTTCCAAATTTTTGCTTTTTTCAAGTGTCGACTTTTTTTTAAAACTTCTTGTGCTTCTTTGAAAATGTGAACCTTTTTTTGTTGTCCTTTTCTGAAATTTTCTTTTCGTCTTTTTTTTTGAAAATTCCGTTTCTAAATGGACAATTTGAAAAACTTTATCATTTTTGCAAAAAGTCAAAATTTTTTTATCAAGTCGAAATTTTGAAATAGAAGCGACAATTTTCAAAAGATCAAATTCACAAAAATGCTGCAATTTTTCAAAACATTTAAATTTTAAAAAAGGAAAATTGTGAAAACGTGAAAATATTTCTAAATTTAGAATTTTGAAAAACGTCGAAATTTTTAAAACAGATTTTGACAAACAGATGAATTAGGAAAAAATCGAAGTTTTCAAAAGTAAAATAGCTTTTCAGAAAGTTCGAATTTTCAAAAAAAAGCAGGAATCTTAGAGCCTTACAATTACCAAAAAGGGGCAAAATTGAAGAATAATTGAACATTTTTAGAAAAACTCCAGAAAGTTCATCTTTTAAAGTAGTCATTTTAAAAAAAGCTAAAGTATGAGGAAAATTTGAAATTTTGAAAAAAGTCGAACACTTTCAAAAATTTTACAATTTTCACAAAAATCCTAAATTTCTTATTTGACTTTATAAAAACTTTAATTTATTGAAAATTTTGACTTATTTTTGGAGTTTGTTTCTAAGTTTGGCTCATTTTTTTTTAATGTGTCGCTCTTATGTTTTTCAAATTTAAAGTTTTTCGTTTGAAAATCCCAGTTTCGACCTTTCATGGATATGTTTGTTTTTAATATGGACCTTTTCTCAAATTTTGACTGTTTTATTGTGTTGAATTTCTATAAAATCTCAACCTTATTTAAAATGTTTACTGTTTTCCAAAATTCTTTTTCGCTCTCATAAAAATTTTAATTTTTCTGAAAACTTTAACTTTTTTTATAAATTGGGCTTCTTTGGAAAATTTAATATTTTTAAAAAACTTCAGCTTTTTTAAAATTTTCAAAATGTCGACCTTTTTAAAATATTTTAGGTTTTTTTTTGAAAATTTCAATCTTCTTTCTAACTATTGTCTTTTTCTCGAAATTTTAATTTTTTTGTAAATTTAAAGCTCTTAAAAATTTTGTTTTTTCTTTAAATTTCGATTTACCAATTTGACTTTATTAAAAAATTTCGGACTTTTTTCAGACATTGGACTCTTTTCAAAATTTTCACTTTGTTTGGAAGTGTCGACCTAAAAGTTCTAGTTTTTCTTTAAAAATTCTTTCAAAATTTTATCCTTTTTCGAATTTCTCTTTTCGTCTTTTTTTTGAATATTCCTTTTTTAGCTAGACATTTCGAAGAATGCTTAATTAAAGTCCAAATTTTTAAAGAAAGTCGAAGCTTTGAACTAGAAGCAGAAATTTTCAAACCGCCAAATTCATAAAAATGTCGCAATATTTCGAAACATTTAAATTTTGAAAAAATGAAAATTTTGAAAAGCCAAAAATATTTCCTAATTTGGATTTTTTTTGAACTTTATGATTTCAAATATATAAAATGTCCAAAAGGGGTTAAAATTAGCACGTTCGCATGAAACATTTATTTAAAAATAATTTAAAAAATCGATTATAGTTGAGGATTTGAAAAATGGCAACAGTTTTACAAAATCGAAATGTTACAAGGAAAGAAAATATTTTCAATATTGAGAAAGAAACTTGGAACTTTCACATACAGTGTTTTAATTTTATGCCTGATTTTGGTCGAAATGAATGAATTTGAATCGGCAGACAGGCGAACAAATAAAACCTTAAACAAATAGTTTATTCTATTCTATACTATTCTTCTGCTTATGGCCTTTATCCTTAGGACAATTGGCCAGCACATTCTAATAAAAAATATTCGGAACACTTAGCAAAAGGCATCTGAGCTTAAGCCCATATTTCTTCAATATAATCAATCAATATATAAATATAAATAAACATCATTCACAAATTAACACTATATCTATCCAACATTTAATAAAAATTGAAAGATGACTAAGATATTAAGCGATTCCACTCAGTACATACGTTTGCGTTCGGCTATCACCGTGACCGGAACGCGAATAAAAATATTTTATTGATTTGATGTTAAAATAGGAAAATTATTTTTATTGTTGAATCCTAATTTCGAAAAGCCCAAAAAAGCCGTCGTCAGTGTCAAGGTTAAATGTCAATTAGGTGAGTACGAATCAAGTAAGGGACATATGTAAAAAATGGCAAAAAATGACAGCATTACACTAGATTAGAAAACTTTTTGTACACTTGATACTTTTGGGGCGCTACTGCATGAGTGTGTTTAGAATGAAGGGACTTAAAATTCACCATTTGATAATTTTAACAATAACTATCAGGTGTTCTGATGTCTTATACTTTTTTTCTGCTTCAGATTGTAAGGGTTGCGACTTCCCAATTGGAATTTTGAAAGATTTAAAAGATTAGTTCTCTCGACATTGTGCCAGTTATACCATACGAAATAAAGTGAAGAATGCAACATGGAGCCTTAAGGATAATCTTGTTTGAATAATAGAGATTACTAATCGAGGACAGCAAAATTGTACTGCAGTTAGAAAATCAAATTACCTTATCAACGTTGACATGTTTTGTTGGAGTTGCAGCTTGTGCCGAATCTAACATTTTTAGCCAAAAAAAAAAATCATAATTTACACGGCAACATTCTGCTAAAGCAGAGCCTTATGTATTGACTATTATAGTTGCCATATTGTTTTATTTTACCTTTTTGCAGTTGTAAAATTTTTCCTTGTCTTCTATCAAGACGGGTTTCCATGTTTAATAGTGATTCTGTTATTCAGAAGGGAGACGAATCATTTTTTGGGTCACGTACTACTTAATTGTTGAACTTTTTAATGTTTTGATTTAGTCCTTGAATCATCACCTGCTCTTTTCAATGTATGTCACATTTTCGGATTGTATTCGTTGTTCTATCCCTTTAAAAAAATCTTTTTTTTTCTTTTCGATTAAGCTTGTAGCTTTCTCAGAATTTTGTGGTTATTTTGCTAATTAATATTGCCGCCAAAAGGCTTATCTTATATATATATATATATATATATATATATATATATATATCATCCCTAAGTGTCTTCAGCTGTTCATAATGTAATTTTTTTTTGTTTAATCTACTAGCAAAGGGTAACACCATTATGCTTTCAAAGCACTGCGAGTAGGATGCGGAAACAAGGATAGATGGCGATGAAGCGCCTTCTTAAACAAGGATAGGTTGTAATTTTTGAAAAAAATTCCTTTCGGTAACAAGTTTCATAATTTGGAAGTTCTATAGAAAAAAGAGTCTCCGTAGACAGAAGCACAGGAATTTGCTGTCTCCGACTGTTTAGTACGCCTCAAGAATCTTGCCCTTGGGGGAATCAATTCTATTTTTTCTTGTAAGCATTTTCCAAGATAGTACTTGTAGAAAAGGAACAAGTCGCCAACCATACTCTGGTGCTCTAGTGTTTCGAGAGAATCGGTCAGACTCTCGTCATCAATTAGGCGAATCGCTCTTCTTTGTATTGAATTCAAGAGAGCTAAAGTGTGTTTAGGGGCTGAACTCCAAACATGAGAACAGTATTCCAGTGTTGACCTAACTTGAGCTTTGTATAGTGTAAATAGCTGAGGAGATGTGAAGTACTTTTTAGCTCTAAAAAGAAAGTCAAGCTTCTGAGAGGCAGATTTGGCAATGGCGCCCACATGATCGTCCCAAGGGAAGTTAGTGCTCGCATTTACTTCTAGGACAGATAGATTAGATCCCATCGGAAGAAATTTAACGTCAATGAGTATGTTTGTTGCATTATCCCTTGATGTTTTCTTAGAGAAAACCGCGGCCTGAGTTTTTGAAGTGGTGAAGTCGACCAAATTGTTCTTATCCCATTCCAGAATAATCCCAAGATTTCGATTAATCGTCTATATCTGCTGCTTCCTTAGTCGATCTGAAGCAGCGATAGATAATGGTTTGTCAGAGAAAAAGATGACACAAGGTTACTATTATCTGCTTAGCCATATATAGGATTGAAAGTTGAAGCTAAGAGATCGTTTATGTGTAACAGAAATAGAGTCGAAAACAGAACAGACCCCTGAACTTTTATTAGAATAATTTTTGGCTGTTTGTATTTAACATCCTCAACTTGATATTTTTCCCCAAGTTCATGCTCTACTTGGCTTTTTAATTTTTCTTTCGCTGTTTTATCATTGCAACTGATTATAACACTACCATTCTTTACATTTTTTACGTTTTCAATCCCCACTGCTAATTTAACTGGATTTATTGTTATTTTTATTTCTTCTGTCGTTTTGGTACAATGTTGATCTTCTTTTGGTTTTATCATAATTTTATCGTTTTCTTTCTTCAACATATTCGCATAAGAAATCTTTTTATTTTCACTATTGTCATTTTTTTCCTCCTTCTTTTTAAAATGCTGTTATTTTATTCCACAACAGCCATACATTTTTTAAATGCTTCTTTTAAATCATATATTTGCTCCATTAAATTGTTTATTGTATATCCCTGATTTCTGTCACAAGAATTACATACATACTTTATTTGTTTCTTCGCTACTATAATTTTAGAATCTTCCTCCGTTATTCCTGCACATTTTAAATGGAGATATTCCTGACATATATCACAATTTATATATTTCTGACCTCTTCTAACTTCTTGATCACATATTTTACATATCATGTTTAATACTGACCGCACGCCTGTGTCGGCCTTTTATCAGTTCACACCTTATTTGATATTTTTTTGTGCTTAAAATCGTTGCTTCTTTTTGTACATTCACAATAACTATAATTACCTTTGACCGTTTTAATCCACTTTTAAGTTCATTTAAATAGTTCACTACTGAGTATATCGATTATCTTTTATGCCTTTAAAAAATCATACATTAATTTGCTGATTTAATCACTATCTAACGCAATTTCTTACATAGATTACACAAACACAACATATCCGTGTTGGTGCAACTTAACTCGAAAAGAAAGTCGAAATTTTGACTTCATTCTCGGAAATTCAGGGGAAGAAAATGAAGTTTCGAAATTAAAAGCGAAAATTCGAGAAAAAAGTCTAATTTATAGAAAAAAGTCAAAATTTCGAGATTGGAGTCGAAATTTCAACTTTAATCTCTGGAATTTCGAGAAAAAGTCAAAATTTCAACTAAACTCAAAATATAAAAACATTCTTTTTAAATTGATATCCTTTTCTACAATTTCCTAATTTTGAATTCTTAAGGGCGCAATTAAATATTAAAAAAACATTGGAAAAACATCGATGTATCGATATCGAATACCAATGCTTAAGACATCGATGTTTCATTGAAAAAAATAACGATGTTCAAACATTTTTTAAACAATGTTGCATCCCTAATCTTTCCACAATGGAATTTAGAAAAATTTTTCATAAAAACTCATTTTTCTATTTATTTTTACATTAACGCGTTCATTAAATGTTGCCAGAAATGGCAATTTATAAACGGACAGTACTCACCTGTGAAGTATTTGGCGAATTCCTGCTAGATCTTTAGCGCCCTTTGTATTCGTTTTTTTTGCCTCTTCTTCAGTCATATGTTTATTCATCTCCCTAAAACAAAATCACCTCAAAATCATAACCAAAACTAGGATAAGCTCGACTTACATATCAATTCGATCGATTTTGGTTTGATAAATATGGCTATTGGATACAACAGGGCAACCTGAAGCC